>PVKA01015521.1:0-49854 GCA_004027165.1 Ctenomys sociabilis | reverse complement strand
AAGCAAGTGAGTGAGAGGTGGGGTGTGTGTGACACCCAAGCATGTCTAAGGTGAAAAGAAATACTTCTGCTTTCATCAGACTCTTCATTTACTTGTACATCAGGTAGACAGGTGACTTCTCATGGCTTCTGTTTAGGTTTCTGTATTATCTTATGGGGTTAATGAAAGCATGGTATAAAGAGAAGTTAAAAAAAAAAAAGTCACCCTGGGGAAACTGAACAGGTGGCCTGACTGATCCAAGGCTTACAGGGAGCAGACAGGCTGGAACCCAGACTGTCGGAGCACTGGCGGGGCCTTATGCCCAGGGAACGGGCATTTTACTGACAAGACAAACTCTTCTTTGTTGGGGCACTGCACACATTTCTGGGGAACTCCAGAAGATCAGTACAGCTGGATGCAAGTACAGTCTCACTGCATGCCTTTCTCTCCTTCAGCAGATGTGCTAAATGTCTTGATAGAGAAGGTCATATTTGGGGATATTCTTTGGATCGATAGGACTCTGCACGATGAGTTTCCCCCTCATTGCTCCTCGATAGATTACTTCGATCAAATCTATGAAGTCTTGTTTAGTTTTGAAACTTCCCACAAACTTGGTGTGATCAGGAGACCCATAATCTACTTTCATATGCTGCCCATTGAAGAAAAATACAGTAGATGGAATATAACTGATGTCAAAATACTGCGTGTAAACTGCAGCATCCGCCACGTCTACCAGGTAGATGGCGGCCATTCTAGTCAGGTCAGGGGCGGTCTTAGAAAGAATGTCATCTAGCTGCAGACAGACAGAATCTTCATCTCTCCCAAACCTGAGGACCAATACTTTCTCGGCGGTACTTTTTATTGCCTGGTCTACTTCTTTTTTACTTGTCAGTTTGGGCAACAGGAAGCTCATCTTCCAGTAATTCAGATGTTCAAATAATCCAACTCCACGCTCCTTCCTGGGACACAGTTTACTCGTCCAAGGCACCTTCACTGCAAGGCTGTCAGCCTTCTAGAACAGGCAGTAAGTGAGCCGCCCACGTCCTCCCTTCCGAGCTGAAGCCAGTTTAATCAAAAGTAATCCAGGGCTATTGCCTGTTCTTACTAATTTTTTAAGAATTCGCTGGTTCTTAGGCTTTCAGCTCCTTTTTTAAAAAAAATGTATTTAGTACAGGGTCTATAGCTTACAGTGTCTACAGGGTCTCACTACACAGATTGAACTCTTAGTTCAAAACTCCTGCTTTCAGCCTCCCAATTGCTAGGATTAGAGGCACAGGCCACCACACCCCGTCTCAGTTGCCGCCTCAGCATGCCCTGGAGGCGGGGCTGGCACAGCAGGCCAGGGGTTGAACCCCAGCCACTGCGCTCTGCCTAAGCACGCGCTTTAGTTTTCTGAGCTATTTGTCTGGCCCTTAGGCTATTAACTCTTCCTTGAATATTTTTTTAGGAATCTTCCCAGTGGTTTGTCTTTTAATTTAGTTTATATAAGCTTTTGTCGTATAAAATACTTCTTTTCTTTTATGTTTTAAAAATGCTCATTTAAGGGCTGGCTAAATAGCTCAGCAGATTAAAGTGCCGGCAAGCAGGCCTTTGATCTCCGGCCCGCCGTGCCTGCCAACTTGGCCCCCGAGGCGCCCTGAGAGCCAGTCCCACTCCCCGGGGCACTCTGAGACTGCAGTGGAGACTGGTGCCTGTAATCCCAGCTCTTGGGAGGCTGTAAACAGGTGAATCATTGAGTCCAATCTAGTAGTGAGACCCTGAACACCCTGTAGACCCTTCCCTAAAATACAATAAATAAATAAAAATTAAAATATTCATTTAGTAATGAAATCATCAGTCATATCTTAACTTCAGAAATTAAAAAAAAAAAAAAAGAAGTGACACTGATTTTGGATCTCTGGCGCATAGTTGTCCATTGCAGTTCCCTTTCTGTGATTGTAGGGTGCTCGCCTCCACACAGTTTGAGCCCGTTGCCGCTAGGATGGCCTTTCCCTGTTTTGATGAGCCAGCCTTCAAAGCGAGTTTCTCCATCCGGATCAGAAGGGAGCCGAGGCACGTGGCCATCTCCAACATGCCCCGGGTGAGTCTGAAGCACGCGTCCATGCGCAGGAAAGTCCGGCATTCGCCCTGCCTCCACTGCCCCGGGAGCAGCTGCCATTAGAGTTTGGTTTGTTCTATTCCCTCACATATAGTTGCTAACTTTTCTTTTTCATTTCTAGCCTGTACATTTGTTTGTGTTAAGCTACAGTGTATTTATAGTCAAAGAAAAAATTTCTCCTAAAAAATTCAAGGTTTCAGGAAGAACGGCATTCAAGGTGATCCGGGCTGATTGGAGGGAAATGAATAAAGAATTTGGTGGAGCTTAAAAGATCCCTACTCTTAGCAAAACACTGCCACTCTTCATTCCTTAGAGGATCTTAAAAGAAAATGCTTGGTCACATAAGGTCATGTTTTTGATCTATACACTTTTGGGGTAATTTCCATGTAGTACATACTATGAGTAACAATAACTATACAGGCCAGGTGTGGTGGCGCATGCCTGTAATCCCAGCGCTCGGGAGGCTGAGGCAGGAGGATTGTGAGTTCGAGGCCAGCCTGAGCTACAAAGTGAGCTTAAGGCCAGCCTGAACTGCATAGTGAGACTCTGTCTCAAAAACACACACACACACAAAAAAAACCCAATAACTATACAATTTATATTGCAAAACTAGACAGATAGAAAAAGAAAAACAATCTTTTCAGAGGACATCATGATGCTGAATTTTAAATAATATAGATGGATATCTCCTTAAAGGATGCCAGTATTGTCCAGTTTCAAAGCAGATGTTGACAGTATCCATCTGATTTTTAAATATAGTGAGATGACCAAGGTAAAGGTAAAAATTCCCTCATTGCTGTCATAATCCTATGATGCGGCAGCTTGTGCAGCATCAAGGGCTTCTTCTGCAGCTGGTATGTGCTGACCTAGCAAGAACAGGTTTTGTTCAGAGCAGCTCATTATGGATGAAAACAGCTCTCCCAGAGCCCTAAATGACATCTGGCTTCATTCCCATAATGGCGGGGGATGAAGAACCCCAATTGGGGCATGCTAGCTTCTCAGCTTTAAAGCCTTTACCCACCTGGGAATACCTTACAGATCCTTTCCTCAGAGAAGATTATGGCCCCTCCTGAAGGACTGCCCTCGAGTAAAGTGCTCTTCTGTAAATCCTGTCAATCAAGAACCTTGGTCCCTGTTCCCAACATTATGTCCTAGTTCCTTTTTTCATTGCTGAGACAAAATATCTGACACCAAAAGTTAGAGGAGGAAAAATTTACTTAGAACACAGTTTGGAGGTTTCAATCCATAATCAGCTGGCTCTAAGTCAGGGTGGTGTGGCAGCGGAGCAACTGTTCGTGGTGACAAAAGACAACAAAAGCAGCAGAAGTGAAAGGGTGGAGAGAACAAGCCTCTTTCTCTCCCTTGCATGGGAAGCAGGCTACCAGCTCTGTGCCCTCTCCTCTTACATAAGTGCAGGGTGCTTGCAAAGCCAGACCTCTGGCTCCCTGCTGAGTCACTTAAACTTCTCAGCTTCTCAGGTTGACATAATGAGTCAACCATTACAACATCCTAGGGCATGAACAGCCTCCCTAGGGCCTCTCCTCTGCACCCTAGGATGTAGAACTGTTTACTTAATTGCACTTTTCAAGTTATCACAATATATCCACCATTACAGTATGAGAAGACAGAATATAATTAAGCTACTTTCCTCATTTAAAAATGACATAGAGAATGGGTGTGGTGGATTAACTCATGGGGAACCCTTACCTGAACTGAGTCAGTGTGGTTCTGGGTGTGGAAGACCCACCTGAGGACTGTTGCCAACAGCAAAAGGAGAACTGGAGGGGAAGATGCTTATTCTGTTGACTTTCCTGGAGTCTGATATGAACTCAGCTCTTCCCATCACGGGAGGAGCTCGCATCCTCTCTGTCAATGAAGATGGCTATGGTTCTCTTCAGGGGAACTCTGGTCCTTACCTGAGCCTTGCTTCTTTGCTGCAATACAGATCCTTCAGCCTGCTGGCACAGATCCTTCACCCTGCTGGCATAGCATTTCTAGCTTCCACCACTGACCTCTGGGCCTTCTCAATGCAGGTCCTTGATATAGACTTGCATGAGACACGGTGGGCTCTAGGAAGGACACTTCCATGGGCTGTAGGTCTCCAGCTGGACTCCTGCAGGACAGTGCCATCCAGGACATTGCCTCAGCTGGATTGTTTGAGTCTCTCTCATGTGCTCAGATCCCTAGCACTCCTGTGCATTTGATATTTTTGGTGATTATTATGAAATAATCCTTTAAACCAAATGTCCTGTGTTAAGTCACTTTCCTTGAAAAACCCTAACTACAACAATATGCCTTTTCAAATTATAATCATTTCCTCCATGCTATATTATGACATCACACTGTGCAATATGAATGCCATTCTCTGGGTGCCACAGATCTAACAGAATAACAGATAGGATGGAGATGTGCAAGAGGTAGAAGGACCACGCAGAATTAGTGGAGGTATCTGTAGGTTTGCAGCTAAATAGCTGCAAGCTCTGGAGAGTCTGTAAGGAGCTGACTAATCCAAATTCTGATATCCAGGCCAGGGGTACAGGTGAGTGGTGCAGAAGCCTGCCTGGCAAGTACAAGGACCTGAGTTCAATTCCAGCTACCAAAAATAAATAAATAAATAAACAAACAAACAAACAAATCCGGATGTCTAGGATCCACATGTCAAGAATAGGAAAATCTCTAATTCAGTCTTACCAATTGGACATTATAGCCCTCATGGCCCAAATGTAACAGGAGTAGCCTGACTCCTGGTTGCAGGTGTGTTGACAGGAAATTGCTGACGAGTCAAGTACTGTACTGTGGAACCCCCCAGGGTTCAGGCAGTGAGTGAGCAGGAATGGACTGTATTTAAATTTGAGCTAGTATGCTGGAAATTTTGGTGGAGATAAATAGAAGACATTTAAAAAGAAAAGATAGTCTGGAATGTTTTAAGTGTAAATCTAGATTATGTGGAAGAATCAGTTTAAATGATCAAAAGCAGCTGTGGCCTGTGGCCATCATGGAGAAGGGTGAAGGCACAGAAAGAGAGATGGCTTGAGGCCATGGAAAGCACGGCTGATCCCTCTCCAAGATCTCACTCCAGCACTCCTGATTCAGAGGCATCTGATCTTCCCCACGAGAGCAGATCCCTTATACCACATCCTGCTCAACCCATGCTATCCGTAGAGCCATTCCCTGAATGCCCTGGATGCCAGGGAAGCCAATCTGAGTCTGGAAGGAACTTTGCGGAGCAGACCAGATGTAGATGACCTTTCAGTTGTAGAGGAAGTGTGGAGTATCCTAGGCTTCTCATTTCCAGTTAGTTCTCAGCCTTCAATTTAAGGCTGAGTGGAGGAGGTTTGGGCAAACCCAGCAATCTCAGCTTTGCCCCATCAATGTTATCAGTACACGTGTACCACACAGGAGTGAGTGAATTACCTAAGAGAATTCGCAGTTCAGCTTTATGGATATACTGAAAACCCCTGGATCGTATACTTTTAAAAGGTGAATTTTGTGGCATGTGAATTATATCTCAATTAAGAAAAAAAATGATGAAATGGTATGATCTTAGTATACAAATTATAATATAATATAGGTATTAGAAAAATTTTAAAGGAATTATGTTAATGTCATGCCATATGTTTTGTTGGCTAACTGGCTCTGATCTTGCTTCTAGTTATAACGTTCTATAGTTTGGAAGTACACATGAAAGAACAAGCAGGGACTCTCTGGCTGTGTGTCATGCCATATGTTGGATAATTGGGGAAAGTACTCATTATAATATGTTAAGTGTGTTTGAATAATTGGATTACTTGATAATCTGAATTACTTGGCTTTTAGGTGAAATCTGTGACTATCACCGAAGGACTCATAGAAGACCATTTTGATGTCACTGTGAAGATGAGTACCTACCTGGTGGCCTTCATTATTTCAGATTTTGAGTCTGTCAGCAAGATGACCAAGAGTGGAGTGAAGGTGAGCCCATGATGATGGACAAATGGGGTGACCAGCTAAATTATTAGTAAGAGCACTGGTATTTTGGCCACCTTTCTGAATCTTTTGTAAATGATTGTTTTCATAATGTTAACTTCATGCTAATTTTTTTTAGTTCTATTTCTTTCTTTTCTTATGTATTTGATACAGGGTCTTACTACACAGCTCTGACTCCTAGTGACCCTCCTGTTTTTAGCCTCCCCAGTGCGGGGATTACAGGTGTGAACCCCCAACCTGGTCTCAATTCCTCTATTTCTTGAAAGAGATTAAACATGTGGTGGTCACTAAAGGTTTTGTGTATCTGATTCTAGTGTTTGTTTTGAGTCTTGCTTGTGGAACCTGCTTCCTTGTGTGTAGTGTGAATTATATTTCTGAGCTTGTATTGCCTCCATCAAAAGTGGATTCTCCCAGAGAATTGGTATTTGTTCCTGTGGGGTGACTGAGATTACCATTCAGTCCAGGAACACTGGACTGAGATTATTGGGGTTCTTGGGCTGCCCAGTCACTGGGCACTCAGCTGTTAAGACACTATGAAGGTTAACTTTTAGCAACAATTTCTCTAAGGAAACTTCCCCATTTTCCTTTATACAATACCAGGGTTTGAATAGACTGGATGTTTGTTGGCGTGTTCGTAGTTTCCCAGTGTGCGGGATGGTTATTTCTACTTTACCTTTAACCTAAGGGAGTGGCCCTCAGCATCTGGCTTTGTGCTCACGTTGGTTCCCCCAGCTGGGGCGGGCCCTGAACCTCATCCCTTACCCCTCAAGTCCTTCCGTGCTCCGAGCTAGTTCCACCTGGGCTGCAGTGGTGTGCACAGGAGGAAAGCTACCCTTGGTGCCCTGCTGACTTCACTTTTGGCCTCTACATCTCCCTTTGTTTCTT
Organism: Ctenomys sociabilis; assembly: GCA_004027165.1. NCBI lineage: Eukaryota > Metazoa > Chordata > Mammalia > Rodentia > Ctenomyidae > Ctenomys > Ctenomys sociabilis. The sequence goes on along the minus strand of PVKA01015521.1, from coordinate 42,926 downwards.
TGCTACCTTAAAAACACATTTCAGAAAAGAGCATTGGTGGTGGGTTTCAGGAAGAAGGCTAACTAGGAGTCATCAGCATGAAGACAAAAATGAAATTCCATGTTCTCTTCTTTCCTAGGGACACCTCCCTCCCTCAGTCTGAAGCCATCAATGTCAGTGTTTGTTGTACTTGTGTGGAGAAGCCACTGTGGTATTTGACTGTCTTTCCATGTCTTTCTCTTTAGGTCTCTGTGTATGCAGTGCCGGATAAGATAAACCAAGCAGATTATGCTCTGGATGCTGCTGTGACTCTTCTAGAATTTTATGAGGATTATTTCAGCATACCATATCCTTTACCCAAGCAAGGTAAAGGTCTTGCTCAGATAAGGCAAGGCAGCATTTGATGACCTCAGGCAAGGACTCCATTCCTATGATGGTGCCTCCCCATGATTTTCCCAGCAGCCCCAGCGAGTGTCCAAAGGCTGATGCCTCTGAGCTTCTTCTCACTTCTCATCTGTCTAATGACCTTCCAGTGCCAATCAGAGCAGATCTCCATTTGTGACCTAGGCACTGTTTTGCCTTCTGGTACTATCAGTTGGTCAGACGGAAGAAGCCTCATTTGTTTTTCTATCACTGTCACGTGCTTGGCAAGGATATGGGTGGTGCTTAATCAAATTTTTAAATGAATAAATTTACATAGTACAAGAAAATCTGCATTTTCCTTCCTATAGAGCCTTTTAAACTATTGTATTTGCTTCACAAATATGTATGTGTGTTGGGCATCCAAAATAGAATGGATTACTGAGATAGTTATTCCAATTTTTTTAGCCCTGAAACTGGTGATCAGGGAGCTCAAAATGGGATCAAGAGGCCTGAGGCACAAGTCAGGCTAGATCTTGTTAGTAGCAAAATGTCTGAGTCACTGAAGCCCTTATTTTTACCACTGTAAGAAGTTCTTCGCAGCTGGAGCTCTGTGATGCTGCAAGGCTGTGTTCCTTGTTTCTTTGTCCTAATCCTTCCTCCACTGTAATGTTTACTGTGTCTGGTGAGTATGTGGCTTTGACCCTGGTAATGTGTCCTGCTTCTTCTTCCCAAGATCTCGCCGCTATTCCTGACTTTCAGTCTGGTGCCATGGAAAACTGGGGCCTGACAACATACAGAGAATCTGCTCTGCTGTTTGACATGGACAAGTCTTCTGTGTACGATAGGCTCGTCATCACCATGATCGTGGCCCATGAACTTGCTCACCAGGTACCCAGGCTCAGTCACACTTAGAAAAGTGTTGTTGAATATTTGTGTTGCTGTTGTAGGATAAAAGAGATGATTCGCAGCATCTTACTTACTCTTTTCTCATTCTTGAGACAAAATACCCAACACTGAAAATTAAAGGAGAGAAGAGTTTTTTTTAGCTCACAGTTCATAGTGGTGTCAGCCCTTCACAGAGGTGAAACAGTTCATGGTGGGCAGGAGGCAGCAAAGCAGGCAAGAAATATGTCTCTGTCTCTTATGCTTTATCCAGTCTACTGGGAGTAGGCTGGTGCCAAACCAGTCAGTGGCCTGATTTAGTAATCACCCACCCTCGATCCTAACACCCGAAATCTTAGAGTTGTACTATGTATGAATCAATCACACCCACTAGATTCAGCCACCTCTGAAAAGCCCCCCACCTATGACTGCATAAAGCTTGGGGAGACATCTACATGTCTCAATATACTTGTATTTCTCATAGAAAAATTACTCATTTGAAGCACTTACTTTTGTATTTTATAATGCATGTCGGGAAGTTTTATTTTTACTCTAAAAATATTTGTTCAAGAAATGTATTCACATTCTTAAGCTGACATTAGACATTAAAAATGTGTCTGCCTGATTATGTTGCTTGGGAGCGCTGTGACAGATTATAGGTTCCCCAGGTGGCGTATCAGTGTGTGAATAATCTGAGTCAGATTTTCCTTTCAGTGGTTTGGGAACCTGGTCACTATGGAATGGTGGAACGACCTTTGGCTAAATGAGGGCTTTGCCAAGTTTATGGAGTTGGTGTCTGTCAGTGTGACACACCCTGAACTGAAAGTCGTAAGTTGTTATCTATGTTTTGAGTCACGTTTTAGGTTAGTCTGTTGTTTTCATCCATATTGCTGGATAAGACTGTCTAATCGTTGGTGACATAATATGTAGCAGTGCATTGCCAGCATCCTTAGGAGCTTAGCTTTGAATCAGACTGCAAACATGCTAGTGAACTTCCAAGATGCATCATGAAGACTTACCAGACTTGAGTGTGAATCTGTGGCTGCTATAAAATGTGTTACGTGGTATCTCCTCTTAATATTAAGCAAATGGAAGTAATGAGAACCTGAAGGCTTCCTGTCATTGTCCCAATGTTTAGGCTGCCCACAGCAGAAGTTTTCGAGCATCTTACCCTTACTGCATAGGTTTCTATTATCTCAATAAAACTCTACTTGGTGAATTATACTTTTGTTTCTTTTTTTATTAATTTTATTGAGAAACAAATAGCAATGAGAGTTTCAAAAACGATTAGTAGCACAGTTTCAATAGCTAATACATTGCATATTGTTATCTTCTTAGTGGTTATCCATAGTACGAGATGCAGACAGGATATCCTGTCCAAACACTTATTAGTACAAATCTTTCTTCTCATTGAATTAAGAGAAAGTTGCTGCATATCTGCCCTAACTATTTTGTATATACAGATACAAAATGGGCCTTTATTTGTATCCCCTTTTTTGTTTAGTTTTTTCAGAGATGGGTATTCTATTGCCATTTAAATATTGTAGGTGTGTGAATTCAGCAAAATAGTTATATACTGTATTAGCCTGTATTCATGAATGACAAATTTCATACTTTGGAACTAGTATGTATTTAGTTTGAACATCTCATCTTAAGGTTGAAATAATTGCTTAAAAAATTAAAAATAAAATCATTTTAGGTAAAAACAACTAGTCATTTACTAAACTATAATGTTTTATTTGTGCATAGTTATTACTTCACATTTTGCCTATTTATACTTATAATTTAGTTATATATAGTTATAATTCTGAAGTTCAAATTATTATTTCATTATAATTAGTCATAGAAGTTGTCCAGTGACTACAGATACATATTATTCAACTGAGTTAATGTATCAAATAAGGGAAGTTAGGGTTGGAATTTATTCTCCATTTTTTTCATTCATTACATTGTTTTAAAGCAATTTCTTTGCTTAAAATACTGTAGTACAAATGAATGAAAAATGTCAAAATCACTACATGTTTTATGTTCTTATTTGTTGTTGTTTAGTTACACTAGTGGTTTTGTTTTTAAGTTAATATAAAATGTCCTTTATTTTAAATTCCTAAATATTTAAGAAGAATAAAATCTAAAATGCTTACCAGAAATTAATGTGAGTTTTTTTAATGTTCTTTAGAGAGCATAATAATTTTTATTTCATAAAAGCTAGCAATAGCTGGCACAGACATTGGAAGTATCGACCTATGTCCCAGGTCAAATCTTTATCTTTCCTTCTTCTGTGAACGTAACTCACAGGTGTTGTTTCTCTTCTTTTGCTGTCTCATTAGGAAGATCATTTCTTTCACAAGTGTTTTAATGCCATGGAGGTTGATGCTTTAAATTCCTCACACCCTGTGTCCACACCCGTGGAGAATCCTGCTCAGATCCGGGAGATGTTTGATGATGTCTCTTATAACAAGGTAAAAGTGGACTATAAGGATACAATGTGATACTGGGGTGGAGAAATTTGGAAGGGTGGGGGGTAATTTTGACCGCATTGGGAGCATCAGACTCAGCATCTTCTGTCTTGACCTGTGCTGGCTGGCGTGAGCTCTTCCTACAAGTTTGACCTACAGTCCTAAAGATTATATTATAGTCAGTCAATCTCTATTTACTCTTTTTTTTTTTTTTTTGTCTTTTTGAGACAGGGTCTCACTATGCAGTTCAGGCTGGCCTTAAGCTCACTTTGTAGCTCAGGCTGGTCTCGAACTCACGACAATCCTCCTGCCTCAGCCTCCCGAGTGCTGGGATTACAGGCATGCGCCACCACGCCCGGCTTCTATTTACTCTTGTTGGGTTAAAAATTCCTGACCTTCTGGAGGCTGGGAAAATAGCTCAGCAGACTAATATGCCTGCTTAGGCAAGCACAGGGACCGAGGTTCGATCCCTGGCACCACATGCCATGCCAGCCCCACCACCAGGGCAGGCTGAGCAGACCAGCATCCAGGTGTGGTGTTGCATACCTGTAATCCTAGCACTGGGGAGACTGAAAGCAGGAGGATCACTATGAGTCTGAGCTGAATAGTGAGACTCTGTAACAACCAAATACATTAAAAAGAATTCATGACCTTCTGAAACTGTGCTTTGCTGATCCTTTAGCAGGTAGGTATTAATTGTCTGTGAATTTTGTACCAACCAAGCCTTGTATGAATTAAGTTTTGTTTTTTTGTTTCCTTGCTATTTTTTTTTTTTTTTTTTTTTTTTTTTTTTTTTTTTTTTTTTTTTTTTTTTTTTTTTTTTTTTTTTTTTTTTGATAGTGTTTCACCATATAGCCCAGGCTGGCCTCCAACTTACTGACAGGGATTCTCCTGCTTCAGCCTCCTGAGTGTTGGGGTTATAGGCCTGTATCATCATGGCTGGTGTACAACTCAAGCTGTGTGCTGACCAAGCTCTTTACAAATTGGTGCACCTGCAATTTAAAAGGAATTATCACACAATACAGTGTGTACCCAAACTACAGATATAATTATTTGTGTTATCTTTTCAGGGTGCTTGTATTCTGAATATGCTAAGGGAGTATCTTAGTGCTGACACATTTAAAAGTGGAATTGTGCAGTATCTCCAAAAGTACAGCTATAAAAACACGAGAAATGAGGACCTGTGGGATTCTATGGCAAGTGTGAGTATGCCTGCATGTATCTGTGCAATTGAGACTGACAATTTTTCTCTTGTTTTGCTTTTTCTGCATCACCTCACCCCCTCTAAGAACCGTGGGTGTTCCCTGGTTCTTAGACACCAATGACACTGGTGTGCGCATTTGTGGTTTTAGATTTGTCCAGCAGATGAGACCCGTACTCCAGAGGGCTTTTGCTCCCGAGGCCAGCATTCATCCTCCTCCTCAGTAAGTCTTCCTCTTCTCCTGTGGCCATCTTTGAAACCATAGTCTTTGAATTTTTTTAAAAAATGTGCTTATTTGGTACAGGGTCTCGCTACATAGTTCAGACTTGTAGTGATCTTCCTGTCTCAGCCTCCCCAGGACTGGGATTACAGGTGTGAACCACCATGCCTGGTTTTGGGGTCAGCCAGCCAGAATTCAAGGGCTGGCATGGTTTGCAGTGCCAGGGATTGAACCCGGGTTCTTGTGCTTGCCAGGCAGGCACTTAGACCACCGAGCTGTCTCCCCAGCCCAGCTGTCTCCCCAGCCCAGCACCATGTTCTTGGAAGGCCACTCTGTGACTCATATCCCTGACCATCTCACCTTCATTCCAGATGATGCTGCAAGTATTATGCTAGATGCTCTGCTTTTTATCAGGTTTCTTTAAAAAGTGTGTGCCTTCTATGATGATACTTCTCCTGAAAATTACTTTATTCAGCCTCGCTGTCTGGAAAGTCCTGGATTTATGGCTGCTTCTATGGTAGATTAGGGCTGCATTCTGTCCATCAGGGGGTTCTCAGTCTTTTCTTGGGCTCTGCATTTGTGAAAACCAGTAATGGTTGTGTGCACTGTGGAACACAAAGTGTGCTTCACGCGCATGCCAGCGCTTACGTGCATCACCGCCTCATAGCGGTCCCGTAAGCCAAACCCTCTGCTATCCCTGCCCTTCCATGTGGGCCCAAGAGATCCAAAGGCTTCTGGTCATAAATTACAGAGCAGGGATTTGAATTTAGGTCTAAAATGCTTTTAACTGCTAGACTATGAGGAGTTCATAACATCCGAGTCACAAAACAGCCTGATTCTCTGTTTATCTGACTTGTGGAATATTTTTATAGGCTGCCGTGGGTGAATCTAGAAATTCAACAGAACATTATCCTTCATTTTCTTTATGTTTTGTTTTTAGAGATTGCTTCATACCATGATTTCTGGATTTACCCTGTAGCATTTTATTCTTGTAGTGTCGCTAAAATATTTTCCCCAAAGCTTTTTTAGTATTGAAGAACATATGCCTTACTGGGTTTATGACCGCTTGTTGAGTACAAACCATCTGTGTTATTGTTCTCAGAGCACAGGCTCTTGATTGGCTATTCCCACCTTGCCTGCCTGAGAGCCAACATAGCTGTACAGTGTTGAGACTCCCCTTTCCTCTACCCTCACTCCTCATTCATTCATTCATTCTTTCATCAGTCTGTTGCCCAGTGCCCCGCCTGTGCCCAGCAGAAGCTGCTGTGCCATCCGGCAGGACACACATGTATAGCAGAGGAGGCTGGAAGATAAACAGCCATGTCCCAGTGGAGCTTCCATGTCTGTGGACCCCTGGGGAAGGGAGCCAGGCCCGAGGCTGGGCGCGGAGGAGCCCTCTAGAGGCTGGCAGTGGGAAGCATCTTTCTGGGCACAAGCTGGCCCTCTCTCCTCTTGGGAGTCGGTCCTGCATGGATGACGCTTGTGCCTTTTTTGTCTGCTACCCAGCACTGGCTTCAGGAAACTGTGGATGTGAAGGCCATGATGAACACCTGGACGCTGCAGAAGGGATTCCCCCTCATCACCATCACGGTGAGAGGGAGGAATGTGCACATGAAGCAGGAGCACTATATGAAGGGGTCCGACAGCGCCCCAGAGACTGGGTAATGTTACAGAGTAAGACGCCTCCCGTTGCCTGAGTAATGTCTGCCTGTTAGAATAAATCTTACTTTTGAAACATCACCTTAAAATATTTCAGCTGAATCTATATGTCCCCTACTTGCCTATCATCTCCAAAGGATTAAGGAAGCTTTAAATTTTTGTAATCTCAGGAAATATGTAATTATTTAACATTCTCATGTTTTATGGTTTAATAGAATGTAATTTCTAGTTTCTGGCTTGAAATTAGCTCTGATGGATGCAACTGCCACTACATTACAAGTGTCCAGTATGTAGGCTGGAGCTAAGGACAAAAGAACTGAGTTGTTCCTAGGAATGGCAAGAGGCCCAGTTCCCATCTCGAGAGGCAAACTTGGGAACCTGAGAGTCTGAAGCAGTGAGCTTAATGCCACAGTAGGACATTGTTAAAATGAGATGCTGCAACTTGATTGACCCAGGACAGACACAGTACAAAAACATTTGGTTCATCTTGAAATAATTTCAGGCCTCTGGAAAAGTTGTGAGAATAGTCCAAAGAATTTCCATATGTTTTATCCAGATGTGTGATAACTCTTGATCACATTTGGTTGATGTCTCTGTCTCTCTTACTCTCTGTCTCTCTCTGTCCATCTCTGTCTCTTTCTGTCCTCCATCTCTCTCTGTGTCATGTACACACACACACACACACAGTACACACACACACACACATTTTTAATTGTATAAGAGTGAGTTAGTTGGAGACAAGACACCCTTAGAATGTTCACTTGTATCGTCCCAGTACAATTTCAAAACTTAGGAGATAAACTTGACACACTAGGATTATTTGACCTATAAGTTCTGTTCACTCATTCCAGTTATCCTAAAAATTATCTTTTAAATGAAAACAGAAAACAATCTCTACTTGAATAGAGGCTCAATTTTTCCATCATTTTGCTCTTTTTCTTTGTGTGAAGCAATTTTTTTCAGTCTTCCTTTTCATTGTTTTCACATTTTTGAAGAGTAAAAGCCAGTTATTTTATAGGATCATGACTTCAGCATATGTTTTCTACTCTTTCATGACCAGGTTCAGGTTGTTCTTTGCAGGTAGGAATTCCACAGAGGTGGTGCTGTGTGCTTCATCAGGAGGTATATTCATTAGGAGGTACATGATGTCAGTGTATACAGTTAGTCGTGGTTGCTGATGTAAGTTAGGTGTCAGGTCCCTGGTGAATAGTCCTTGAATTTAAATTCCTAACACTATTCCAGGAGTCCAGAATGGGTGCACAGTGTCCAAGCTGGAAAATGGGCTACATTTTGAAACATTGGCTGTAACAGTTTCAATGTCATCCTCTTCTCAACTGGCCATAGCTACTTGTTGAATGAATCAGAAAATGAAAATTCATCCCTCCTTTCTTTCAGGTACCTATGGCATGTTCCACTGACATTCATTACCAGCAAATCCGACTCAGTTCAGAGATTTTTGCTGAAAACAAAGATAGGTAATTTATTGTGAAAATAGCTGGTTTAATTCAAAGAAGTATGGAGATGCATAGGATTTAAATACTAAATGTCTTTTGCTATTTATCCAGGTAAAAAGAGAAGGGATTAGATTGACAGTGTTGCCTAGTTTTAAACTAGAATGCTAGATAGAAATTAGGACAGTTGATTTAGAGTGCTAAAAGCAAAGGATTACCAAAGAAAATGTTCATTATTTTGTTAACATTACCAGGGTACATCATATATATGGCCAGAAATGTGGTCACATTCTTTCCACAGATATATAAATCTCATAAAATTGGTGTTCAAGACTGCTGTTGGCTCTTGTCTGTTGGGTTGCCATTGTCTAGTTTCTAAAAGATATAAATGAATTTAATTTGTTCAGCATTAAACTCTTGCTGATTTAAGTTAGGTCTCAGGTCTAAAAGATATAAGCAAATTTAATTTGTTCAGCATTAAACTCTTCTCTAGTTTCTCTGCCCAGCCTCAGATCAGGAAAACTTTCCTGAGTCGAGAGAGTACAAGGAGCTACAATTTATTTTATTTGCTCTAGATGTGCTCATCCTCCCAGAAGCAGTGGAGTGGATCAAATTTAACGTGGGCATGAACGGCTATTACATTGTGCATTATGAGGATGATGGATGGGATGCTTTGACTGAGCTCTTAAAAATGAGGCACACAGCGATCAGCAGTAATGATCGGGCTAGTCTCATTAACAATGCCTTTCAGCTTGTCAGGTAATGCGAGCAGCACAAAATTGTGGTTTACTTTTGAAAGCAGCTGTTACCATTCCGTCTTGATTTCCTAAGATGTAATTGATTGACTATTGCTAATAAGAAGTTGAAAGGTATTTTCCCTAAATTCTCCTCAGTCATTTGCTTTTACCTCAGGATTAACCTCTAATCTGTGACTGCTAGGTGACTTGAAATGTGCAATCTGTATGTCAGTCTTCCCCATTTCCAATTTAGATCAGATCAAGGTACCTATAAGATCCAGGAGACAGCATCCTGGTGAGGCCCAGACCCTCAAGCCTTGTCCTGCAGGGATTTCTGGTCCTGCCCTATCAGATCAGTTTTCACCTATGCTGGGACTACAAACATCTTGAAAGAAAACTAAGTAACCTAGACCCAGATGTTTGTTACATCTCTTGGACTAAAGGAGAGATTTAAAACAAATGCCAAAACACCAAACCAGTCAACCAAATAACAGAAATAGCCCTCTAGATGCCCAAACTTCACAGCCTTTTAATGGATTACAGTTCATCAAATTAGACTCCATCCCATGACCTTTGCATAGCTGAGAACAGAGCAAACAGTATGTTTTTCCCCCTTCCATAATAATGATTTTTAAGGGAATCTTTCCACACCTAAAATTCAGCCTTTTCGATCTTTAGGCATCATAGAAGTCCTCAAGGTAGCTTTCTAATTCTCAGCCCTATGTCCTTCTGCCCTGCATATTGTGGTCTTTCTGGTCCTTCTAACACCAGACTATCCCTTCTTATGTGGCAAAAAGCACTGAGCAAGAAGTTAAGTGTTGTGCATCTTTTTTTCTTTTCTGCTGAAAAAATTCCTCTGTGGAGCATATTTCTGCTTGAGTCTTAGAGGGTTTTATGTTTGCTTATATAAGTACCTACCCTTTCACTGAGGCTTTTAATATTAACCCTCTATTGTGAAGGGATTCAGTGTATATTCAGTGTCTTTTTGAAACAGAGAAGTTAAGTTTCCTCTGGGGACGCATACATTTGCTGAATGCAGGCTTTCCCACAAGGCTTCCTGAAGACCTGTGAACTCCCATTACCTGGAGCTCCACACCCAACCCAGCGTGCCCTGGAGGACCCATATCCTACCATTCTTTCCCTGTAGAATCTTGCCAGACGTTAGGTGTGATGGGAAAAAAGACACTAATATAAAGTTACTGTTGTGATGGGAAGACTGATACAATGAATGTTGCAGCAAAAGGTTGACTTACTGGATTTTCTTTGAAAATATTACTTGAATATTGCAAATAATCATGGTGTCTTTTGGTCAGCATTGGAAAGCTATCGATTGAAAAAGCCTTGGATCTCACCCTGTACTTGAAAAATGAAACTGAAACCATGCCTGTGTTCCAAGGGATTAATGAGCTGATCCCCATGTATAAGTTAATGGAGAAAAGAGATATGATTGAAGTGGAAACTCAATTCAAGGTAAAAGCCTGAATGTGCATAGTTATATGACTTTGCTTTTCTTGTATGAAAAAAAATGTTTAATAAAATGTCATAAAGTTTTTACACAACTTGTTTTTAAAATTTAGTAATGCAACTGTCACTTTGAGCTTAAGAATGGCACTTCAGCTTGATTTTAAGTTCAGCCTGGACAGGCTGCCTTTACCAGAGATTGGTATGCAAATACTAAAGTCATTATTTCTTGTCCTGACCTGTTTTATAATTAAAAACTGCACACTTTAAAAAAACTGGGTTAAGTTTTAAAAGTTAGTTGCCATCATCCGAGTTGAGCACCGGCTCTAATAAACACAAAATGAGCTGTGACACAGCACTCGTGACACCTGTCCCATGGTCTACCCCGTCAGGCCTTTCTCATCAGGCTGCTGAGGAACCTCATCGATAAGCAGACCTGGACGGACGAAGGCTCGGTCTCAGAGCGCATGCTCCGGAAGCAGCTCCTCTTGCTGGCCTGTGTGCGCAACTATCAGCCCTGTGTACAGAGGGCAGAAGGCTACTTTCGGAAGTGGAAGGAAGCCAATGGAAACCTGAGGTCAGTCCCTACTGAAGAACTCATTTTGTTTTATTTTATTTTGGTCCCAGGGATGGAACTCAGGACCTTGCGCTTGCCAGGCAGGCACTTATCCCAGTGAGTCCCTCATTTGTTGCTTTAAGGGTGTCTTTTCTGTTTTTTATTCTTGATATTAACCACTGTAAAAAAAAAATACACACAAGGTATAAACGAGTGTTCCTTACTTCATTTTTTGAGAAAAATAAATTGCTTTTTTATTTATGTATCTATGAACTGTTTTAAGAAACGTTAGTAGGGGAGTCAGCTACTAGGGAGTTAGCCCTGGAACACAGCAACTCTCATTCTGAATGGCAGCCACAAAATCTTGTTGTGTCTCCAGTGTCCCTAGCACTGCAAAGCAAGGTAGGGCTTCCCATGGCCATAAATCTGCTCCCACAATGCTTCAGTCACTTCATGTTTGGAGCTTAAACTCCATGAAAGACACATGTATTCCAGAAACCCACAGGCTTCTACTTAAAAGAAATGCTTACAGAGATCCACTCCACTTCTGTTTTGTGTTCGTGGAGTAAATTTTGAGCCATTTGGATTTTTTCTTTTTGCTTGAAAGGTGAGCACCGATGGAGTCAGCCACATTATTAAAATGTTAGAAGTGTTAGTATTTTTCTGTTCTGTATTTATTAATTACAAGGTCTTAGGGGTCTCACTATGTAGATCGGACGTGTAGTGATCATTCCTATTTTTCAGGCTTCCAAACGCTGGGATTACAGGTGCGCGCCACCACGCCCACTCTCAATCCCAGTCTCAGTGCCTGGGGGCTAGGCTGGCACAGCACGTTGGGGGGATTGAATCCCAGCTGGCTGCTGTGCTGTGCCTAGGCAGGTGCTGCAGTCCGTTGAGCTGTCTGGCCAGCCCTAGAAATGTTAGTATTTATGAGTGACCTTTCTTTAAGATTTTGAGAAGGCTACTTACAATCTAATTTGACATATTTTTTGTCACCTCTTTCCACTGAAGGAAAGCAGTAGTTTTTGTGTTTCCAGGCATGCCGTTTTGAGTGTGGGTCCAGCTCACCAGTTCCTAATGGTACACCGTGGGGGCTCTAAGTGTACTTTCTGGCTCTCAGATTCTAACGGATTTGCTCTTTCCCACAGCCTGCCAGTGGATGTGACCTCGGCAGTGTTTGCTGTGGGGGCCCAGGACACTGACGGATGGGATTTTCTTTTTAGTAAATATCAGTCTTCGTTATCCAGTACTGAGAAAAGAGAAATTGAATATGCTCTCTGCCTCAGCCAAAATAAGGAAAAGCTTCAGTGGTGAGTCATTCATTCATGTTTATGAGGCCAAGGGAAATTAAATTAGATTTGATCATTCTGATATCTATTTTTCTTTTCATGGCCAGAAATTGCCTGTTGTGCTTGGAACATTTGCATGAGTAGGCACACATCTAATAAGAATAGCAAATAATTAGGGAGGACTAGGTGTCAGGGAAAATGCTTAAAGACATTTATATTGTGTATCTTTGAAGCAATAACATACTTGATATATTTACTAGAGCTCTATTAACTATTCTTTTGAGCAAATTAGGGAGTAGACAAGAATAGGTATTATAAATGCCATTTTACTGTTAGTTTTTATCATTATGTAGCTATCCTGGGTCTATCAGGACTTGGTTACCAACTTACCTCCTTGGCCTTCATTACTGGCAGGCTGGGTTTTTTCTTCTACAAGGTATTTTACTGTATTCTTTTATAAGTTTTCGTCAACTAGTCACTGGTAACTGTTCTTGTTTTCATCATTACAGGTTACTGGATCAGAGTTTTAAGGGAGATATAATAAAAACTCAGGAGTTTCCACATATTCTTACAATCATTGGCAGAAACCCAGTGGGATATCCACTGGCCTGGCAGTTTCTGAGGGAAAATTGGAATGAACTTGTACAAAAGTAAGTAGTGCCCAAAATATGCCGGGATCAGGTAATTTCTGTAAACTTGCCATGTTTTAATGCTCATGTTTATAAAAGAAGGGTTCTGATTGAAGGTGGCAAGTAGAGGTACTTAGAATTTCTTTATTAAGAGGGAAGCCCTAAGTCAGTGGTAATGGGGCGGATGGTAACATTGTCCATTCCTTTGGGGCTCCATCTCCCCCTGCTGGTTCATGTGAAGCCCTCTCCTCTCTAGATCAGTTATACTCTTCCAAGTACTCTTGCATCTTCTGCTTTTATCTAACTCTTGCAGCACTCCTGCAATGACCTTTCTTTTGGATTCTTAATGGGCTTATAACATATTTTACTAGATCTTAACTCAATGGAAGACAGCAATTATGTTTTATATTCTTTCATGCTTAATCGGTTTTTAGCTAAATGACATCACAGCTGAGGCACTTAATATATGTTCACTGCATCAATATTTGACAACAAATTTGGACAATTTCCATTTCAAGGTTTGAACTTGGATCATCTACCATAGCCCTCATGGTAATGGGAACAACAAGCCAATTCTCCACCAGAGCACGACTTGCAGAGGTAAAGAAAGACAGTAAAATTTTTCCTTAACCTTAAGCCTGAAGACCAAATTCTTAAAAGTGAGATGACTTAGAAGTGAATTTCATCAATTTACTTGGGGATTCCATGGTACTGAGATAAACAAAAGTCAGTTGCAGATAAACTGGTGGAAACTGGACCTCTTCATGGACATAGTAAGGGTCCCTTGTTCTGCCATTAAAAAATAACTTGAGACAATTAGTGCTTGCTGAAAGGTGTGACAGCGTGACACCTTTGAAGGTGCACGTGACTGAAGTTGGCCACCTAGTGGCTGTGAGAGCAGCAGGTCTGGAGCCCAGTTTCCTGGCTCTCCAAGTCCATAGTCTGGTCTTTATCCTTATCGTGCACAACATCTACTTTCAGACACACTCCTCTGCATCTCATAAAATCCATCAATAAAATGTTAACATGAAAAACCAGGACTGGCCAAATAGCTCAGCGGATTAAAGCACCTGTAAGCAGGTGCAGGGGCCAGGGGTTCAATCCCCAGGCCTGCTGAGTTGATCCCACCCCCGGGGCACACTGAGCTGGCTATTGAGACTGTGAGTCCAATCTAGTAGTGAGACCCTGAACACCTCGTAGACCCTTCCCAAAAATACCAAAAAAAGAAAAAAAAATCACTATAATAAACAGGAGGAAACTATGTGAAGGAATTTGGTGATAATTATTGAGGTAGTATCCTAGATTTAATAAAAAATATTAATAGCAATCAAGCCAACATGAGAAATTAGTATGTTATCAGAAAGAATGAACAAGAGCCTTACAGGTATACTACGAGGAAGGCAGACTTCCCTCTTGTGCTAAACTGGTTCTTTCCCCTTGCACATAAAATTTGCTCAGAGAGGCCTGTTGGAATCAGTTGCATAATTCAGATGCTGCATTTCTGAAGTAGATGAAGACAGAAGATACAGTTTGAGGTCAGGAAAAGGTCCAGGAGCCAGCATGTAGAAGGCCTGCTTTTCAGTGGTGTTGTCATGATGGGCTCAAGAATTAATGAAATATTTTGACAATTAGTGAAGTTAGAAACGTGGTCTGAATTGATGGTCCAAGGGCCCAAAAGTGATTTTGAATTGATAATTAATCTCAGCTTCAGGAAGGTGAAACAGTAGGGCTGCCTGAAGGCAGGGTGGGGCAGGGAGAAGGAGGTGTATTCCACCTCCTCCAGCACAGGCCATGCCATCAGCAATTTGAGGAGGTGTGTTAAATGTAATATAAAACAACTCTGAATCATTTAAAACTAGAATTTGATCTTTCTGAAGCTCACTTTCACCTCACTTCCTACTCCTAACCTTGTAAAATGGTATTATGGCATGGATTTTTAAGGAATTAGCTCTCTGGAATCCATGCTGCATAAATAATACATTTTGGCACACACTTGTTTCCTGACTACAAAATCAAAAGTTGATGGCCAAATGCTGTGAAAATTTGGAGGAAAAGGTTAAGAACCTTGTAAGGTGAAACAAAATAGCATAATCCTCAGGGCTGTGGCAAAGTTAGTGTCCCTCTTGTGAGCTTAAGAGGTATGAGTGTCCAGAGAAGAAAAAAGAACAAAGACATTTTTGAGGAAACTGCCAACAGTGCCTTATCTCTTTAAAACCATGGAGAACTTTCTTGTCAATTGTATCTGAAGAGAACAATACATGGATTGTGAATTAGGATAAACAATTTGGCAAGGTTTGGGGTCTTACCACCATAACTTGCTAAGAACCCCATTCCCTACAGTGTTACTGCAATAACATATGAGGCGAGGCCCAGAGAGCACGGCTGTGCTTATGTGGTTGAAAATGTTTTGGTTGGCAAAGAAGACACAGAGCACATTTTGCTTTTCAGATATCATGTTTTAAAAAAAATTAAGTTCGCATCTGTGTGTATAGAACAGAATACATGTTATATAGACACACTCAATTAAACCTTAATTTTAAAATGGTAAACAGTATAGCCTTTAAAAGTCTGGCAAATGTGAATAAATAAAAGAGCTGCAGAGAAAAAAAAATACAAAAGCCTGACATCATGAGCCGTGAACTCATTTCATATAGCTCAAGCTTATGTGCACGTAATCGTATCCAGACACCTGGTGCTGCTTTCCGTAGAGAATTTCTACAAATTCTGGAAATTTGGTTTCAGTTTTCTTTTAACTAGCCTTAATAACATTTGTTTAATGTGACAGAATTAATTTTTAAAAACTCCATTTTCTCCTTCCAAGGTAAAAGGATTCTTCCATGCTTTGGAAGAAAATGGCTCTCAGCTCCGCTGCGTCCAGCAAAGTATTGAAACCATCGAGGAAAACATCCGTTGGATGGATAAGAATTTTGATAAAATCAGAGTGTGGCTGCAACGTGAAAAGCCTGAGCTGCCATAAACAACTGTTTCTTGCCAAATTCTCAGGATCCAAATCACCTGAATTATCTTGAATGTTTGTATTTTCAAACTAGAGATGTTTGGGGGACTCCAAACATCAAAGCACTGGAGATACTGTGCTTCCCTTCAGCTCTGTCATTGACCATTTCCGGGGAAAGCCTCAGTGTTCTCACCGAGGGACTGTTGCCTTGCAGCGCACACACACATGGGCTGTCCACCACAGCGGGGGACCGTGCCTCATTCTCCTCCTTTGTTGTTGTACATTTGAAGCCTGCAGTGTTCAAAACCCTCAACCCTGTAAGTCTGTCACTCAGACGTCTCTTCAATACCCTTAGAGAGCCAAATAGCCAAGAGAATGTTAAATGCCTAGATGAGTAGCTAGTAAGGGAGCAGCTACCTGGAGCTCTCCCCATGTTCCGTCCACCCTCATGTGCTGTCCGCCCTCCACGTGTGCCATGTACCCTTCACACACACCATCCATGCCCCACGTGTGCTGTCTGCCCTCTCTTCGTTGTTTCATGTCCAGATTCTGATTTGTGGAGCCCAAACCAGCAGATTTCCTTGCCCTCTGGATAGAGGTCAGTGGAGAGTCTCAGGGGTTTGGCTCTTCTGGAAAAATAGAGTGCATTTATGCCCACAGGAAACACTTTTCACTTAAAATTCATACTGGAGAGCTTTATAGGGAAATGATGTTTTCTCTCTCAGCTCTTACCCTGGCCTATTTTTAAAAATTCCTTAAGAACTCATTATTGTCACTTACTGCCAGTATGTAACTGTGGTCCCAAATGGGTGATGGTATATTTTGAAACAAAATATTTGCTTCTAATAGCACAAGTAAAGACAACGCAGTCTAATATTTTTTGAAGTGTTACATAGGAATTTCTGAATGGACACATACTTTCAAGACAAAAAATATGACATATAAAAATGAGTTGCTCTAATGCTGCGGGATAGACTGCCTTCAACACTGTTCTGTTTTTATGCCTAGTACATGATTGATGGTTTAAGAAATGAAAATAAAGATAAACTGCTTGTGAGTTCTTACCCAGACTAGTTCTTTAAAAAACACATAGCCAAGATTTTAATGTAAAATACTTTGCTTTAATTGTATTTTATATGTTCAGAACAAAAATGCTGACTTTGGGTTTTGGTCACGCGAGGAAATTGCCCTTCTTTACTTCTGAAAAGTCCATTTTCTGTGCAGATATGATCTTGCCATGACAATGTGCAGAAGCCCTTTTGATAATAAACACTTGTTTACTTTTAAGTAGATATTTACAAATATTTTCTCTTTGCTAGATGGATAAGGATAAAAGGCCTGCTTTAGATCCATAGTTTGCTTAAGTGTGAGTTACTAGCAAATACCCATCCTGAAGATATTTTTCATGAAAAGGAAGTTTTTTGTTTTGTTTTTTGGTGGCCAGCTTAGCCCTCCCTGGGGACAGGGCTGGCGCAGCATGTGGTGCTGAGATTGACCAGGGCCTCTGCACTTGTCTCAGCTTGCCTCAGCAGGCGCTTTAGGCCGCTGAGCTATCTCGTCAGCACAAAAGGAGGCTTTCTCATATCCCTTAAACATTTTCAGGTGTTCTCAGATCTCCAGATTCTAGTAAGTCATTTAAAAATACTTTTCTCTGTGCATGGAAATTAGTACTTCTGCAATCATACCTTTGGAAACAACATCAATGTCAAACAGTTCAGTCTTTTTACTTTTTAACTCATAAAAAGAAGGAACAACTATACTATTTACTGAGCAGGATGGAAACTTAACCAGGTGGAGTGTAGAGGCTTGTAGGGCTGTGCCACACCTGCAGAGGGCACTCTTAGGGAGCAGCAGTGAACTCTGATACCAGTTATGAGCCATGTTACTATTTTTGCTTGTCCCCTTTAGACAGTATTGGTGAGATGCTTAAGTTTACTAAAGTTAGTGAAGACCCAACAAAATCCTTCCATGATATTAAGGAAGGCTGTGCTGTGTGGAAACCTAAACTTTTGAATCTCTTACCCTACATCCCTCACACCCTCTCCTGCATTCACTGCCAGGAAATCAAGATAAAATTAATTATTTATCAAAATCCCACCAATGATACCAGTACAAAGCTCATAAACTATTCATAAAGATCTGAAAAGCCCATCAGAGTTGTTGGACATCAGAGTCTACTTCTTAAACTGCTGGGGAGCGGCGGATTTTGTGTAAGTTTATTTGGTTAACTTAACTTCCATAAAGATTAAACAGTATGAAAACCAACATGGCAAACGGCTCAAAGCAAATGACTGCTGCTAGGTTTCATGTAGAGAATGGAAAACCAAGTTTAATACCATGCTAAACCAAGACATATGCAGACCTGAAGAAATAAACTGTCTTGTTTTTGAAACTTGCTAGGTTCCTGGCCTATCATTTTGCTCTTCTTATGACTTTTCCAAGTCTGGGTGTGTTTTGTTTGAATACACAGAAGTGCTTGCCCCTGGCAAAGAAGAATGCAAACTAAGGAGGAGACTGGTGCTCCCTGGTTTGTCCAGGTTATCTATTATTAATTTATTATTAGCAGCCCAAGAGGAGATATGTGCCCAACTTACAACATCTTATATTTGACTTATAAACATGAACCCAAAGAAACATCAAATATAGTTCAAAAGCTCAAGAGGAAAGAGGGCAATAGGAACTCAGAACATTGACAAATGTTTAGAGCACTGTTTTCCAAACACTAAAACACAAAAAAGTAAGTGCAAACTGAAAATACTACTGAGATTTATAGGCACTGTGTGTAGAATGTGCAAAAGTTTGCAATGTTTTTTTCTCTATTTTTTTTTTTTTTGGTGTTGCTTTAATAAACTTTATCAAATATATTTCTTACAAATATAAAGCTTCCATTCCGAACTGAAGGCAATTCTTAAAAATTCAGTTTATCAATACTCAGTACAATAGCACAGGTAAACCAGATGAATTCATCTTCCTTCTGGAGTAGAATAACCAATCAATGTCTATGACATCAAAAGACTTAACAAGTACCACTGTTTGGAACCCAGAAAAACTCTTCTGTTGCCAGGGCCTTTTGTTCTTTGAAAGTCACCATCCACCAGTTAAAGGTTTTATGTGCTGGCACCTTGAAAATTTCAAAGGAAAGAATAAAATCCAGTGAATCATTTGATATGCGATTTTCATGGTTATAAGCACAGAAAATACGCTACTTAGCAAAAGCACTGTATACAGACAACACTGCTATGTGAAGAAATGAATGTTTTTATCACAGAAATTTTTCTTTAAATTTTGAGAAAGTTCCAGCCCCGCTCCCGGGGCACTGAGATGGTGATTGAGACTGGGCGTGGTGGTGTGCCTGTAATCCTAGCTCTTGGGAGGCTGTAAACAGGAGACTCACTATGAGTCTGATCTTGTAAGACCCTGAATACCCTGTAGAACTTTCCCTAAAATACAGAAAAAAAAAAAGATAAATAAATAAATAAATTTTAAGAAAAATCTTGGGAGTTCTAATTAGTATGTCTCAGTATGAAAGAAAAATGGATTATGGTAAGAGCTGAACCTGATTTAACCTATATTTTGATTTCTTGTAGGCGTTAGTAGCAAGCAGTAGTATGCTTCTGTGGCTTAGAGTAAGGCATTCCCTCTCTGAAGATTTAGATAAGGACCCCTCTGTCAAGATGGATCTCAGAGATTCCTTCATCTTTTGGATTTCTTCATTCACCATACATTAGAAGCAAAGCTTGCTTTCCAATACTGTGACAGGTATCAGTGGCCAAACTTTCCCTTTGCCTACGTTCTAAAGTTCCTGCCATTTCCACCGAGATATAAAGAATGGGTCTCCCCATCCTGCCTTGTGTTGGTATTCATGGTAATAATAATGGAGGACATTTTACGAAAAGTTGTAATCGCTAATTTTGCACGCCAAGAAGCGGACTTCGTTTCTCTTCCTGAAACACAGGCTAGGAAAAGGCAGAGGGAGGGGTCTTTATGTACAGCACACACCCAACTTACCAGATCCTGTCAACTTTAACTGGTGTTTTTACCATCTTTTTTTGTATGTTTTTCGTCACCTTTTGGCTTGGAACCTTCCTCTGTTTTCTAGAAGGGAAAGCAAAACCATCAGTGAGGTCTTTCTTTTCCGAATTAAAAATATTTAAAACATGATCCACAGAGGAAGATTTATGAGAAGATAAACCTTCTTCATAAGGCTTCTCAGAAACTGGCAGTCAGTGGAAGAAAATTAAGATAATCCTTTCCAAGTTTCTCTTCTTCATTTGGCCAAAACACTATATTCTTCCCCTCAAGTTTCTAAGGTAAAAGTAATCTTAAAAATAGTCAGTGAGCCTAAAATTCTAATTCAAGATTTAATTCATTAAAAAGACCTATGTGGGTAATTTTTAAAATTGCACAGGTGTTCTTGGACAGCTGTGTTTCATCATTCTCCAGCACTCCATCTTCTGCCTGTATCTGGGGACACGGCTGTCCCGCTAACCCACTTGTTGCATATGGTTACTATTTTTTCTTGTTTCTATAACAAAGCCATTTTGTTATAACTAAACTTCAACAAGAAACAAATATTTAATGTGCTTGAGACATAATTGCATGAGCAACTATCAGTTATCATGTTTCTTGTGTCTTCTAATAGAGTCCAGTACAAGATCTCATTGACTTGTTTTTAAGCGTTTTAATGCAATTTAACTATAGTTTTTAAAGCTGTGTCTTTAACATCTCGTAAAAGAGGAGCACAGTTATAACCATCGAGTGGCATGCTGTTGACACTGGAAAGGATACAGAAATTGTCTAATCCACTGTCCGTTCCTGACTACAGCTTCAGTAATTTTATTAATAGGAAATGCCCAAATGTTATGCTTTATTAATGACCAAATCTAAGATTTAAATTGGATCCTATAACTTTCATTCATTAGTTTTCATTCTGCTTTCTCGAGGACATGAAACATTACGTGGGTGTTGACTGTCTCTCCGAAATCCATCTGTAAAGGGCTGGTCCCACAGGAGGCACTACTGGGGGTGCCCTGACCTTTAGGAGGCAGGGCCTCAGGAGAGTCCTGCAGGCTCTGGGGCCGAGAGCACGGTGCTGCCCCTCTCTTCCTCTTTGGCCCCTGGCTTATGCGAGGAGCAGTCTGTTCTGCCATGGGCATCCCCTCCCACCACAGGTGCTGCCTCACCAGAGGACCACAGCAGTGGGGCCCATCAAACACGGAGGGGTCCTCCCAAATCATGCACTGAAATAAAACTGTTCTCTGCTGTGTTTCAGGGATTCACTGTACTGATGGAAATCTAACCAATACACGGACGAGTAGTCCTGCTGTGTATGAATCTCCTTCTCAGGGGCTGTCTAATGAGTGATACACTGGACCACAGAAACTAATACCTTCCCTGATTTTATATAGTACCTTTCTTGCTCTCAGATTTATATAGATTACATGTATGAGTGTAATGCACTAAGAGAATGAAATGCAGGCAACTTGAATGGTATTAAGAACACTCGCTTAGATTTTTAAAGTACTAGATACTTAAAAACATATACATATGGGCCTAGGGAGATAGCTCAATGGAAGAAATGCTTGCCTGGCAAGCACAAGGTCCTGAGTTCAATCCCTAGTACCACCCTTCCCCCCCAAAAAATATGTATATATGTAAAATACACACACATATTATACACATCCACATAAAGATATATAATTTTGAAAACTAATTTCATTAGTGAAGTATGCCAGGAGACAGGGAATGTTTAAATATCTTTTTTTTTTTTTTTTTGAGACAGGGTCTCACTATGCAGTTCAGGCTGGCCTGAAACTCACTTTGTAGCCCAGGCTGGTCTCAAACTCACAACAATCCTCCTGCCTCAGCCTCCCAAGTGCTGGGATTACAGGCCTGAGCCATCATGCCCGGCTTCTTTAAATATCTTTATTCTAAATAGCTTAAAATAAGGAACTAAATAACAAACAGGACAAATCCCATTTCACGTAATTCCTGAACTAATTTGTAATGCGTTGCTGCCCCAGGCCTACCTTTGTGGGATCTTTGCCTTTGCTTCCGTTCTTGGGGGCTTTGGAGCCAGAAGCACCCTTCTTGCTCTTGTCCTAAAGCAAACACAACACAGTAAAGTTACTGTTCTCATTGATCCATCTAGTAATTAATGATTGGCTGCAGCCAAAATAAACTAGACTATCGTCGTAGTCCATATTTCTCCAATTTAATTAACTAATATTTAGGCCACTATTTTTTAAACAACAGTGAATATAAACAGAAGTGTTTAAGACAGGAGAGGGAAAGGCTAAAAAAGTAGGAAATTGTGGGTCACACTGGTACTCTGCTAATTGCTGTGCTAGACGATTCACTCGGACCTTATTCTGTTCACTAAAATGGAATTTACCTGTTATAAAAAGACAAGAGAAAAAGAAAGAGACAAGCAGTTGGTGAAAGTGCGAAGAAAAAAGGCCCCAAAGCATGGCTTGGTAGGAACTGAGGTTGTGAAGAAAATGATCAAACACCCTAAAAATTCCCATTCTGGGTGCATACTTTTAAAAACTATGATAAATGAAGGACAAAATAAAAACAAAGCTTTGTAAATGACAGGAAGAGAGGTTGAAGGGATGGGGGGACTGGAAAGGAATAAGGCAAACAGGATACACCATGTACAGGTACAAATTCCCTTTGATAGATGTGATCATTGTATGGACCAAAATTGTACCAATAAATCTAATAAAAATTTTTGAGTGATGAAATCATCATCTCATAAAGATATCTTCAGTCTCATATTTCTTGTAGCATTATTTACAACAGCAAACACGAGGAAATGAACTCAAGATATTCAGGCAGGGTAAGTTTTAGGATACGTATATACATGTCTCCTCCTCAGCCTTTAAAAAGGAGATCCTGCCATCTGCCACAGCGCGGCTGCATCCAGAGGTGAGGGTGCCCCAGGAAATGAGTCAGACAGACCGAAAATACTGCACGGTCTCGCCCCCAAAAGAAACAACCAAGTTCTCAAAAGCACAGATGGATACGGCAATGTAACCAAGGGTGAGGCCGTGAGGGGGTGCTGTGGAGATGTGAAGTTGGGGGGTGGGGGAACGAGAAGCAGAGAGAAGTCGGGAGAGCAAGTCGAGACCTAAGGCATGCCATCAAGACTCTCCCTACAATTATATTATTTTAGAGACTTTTATTCGGGAAGTAGTTTTGGCTTCACTCATCTCAAAAAAGTATGAGAAGCAGATAATGTTAGGTGTTTCACTATAGCAAACATTTTACTATCTACATGTACCATGTTGTAAACTGCAAACACACACACACACACACACACACACACAAAACTGTTAAACACAGTAACAAAAAAAGAGGTTGTCTCAATCATACTGATGTTTATGTCCCAATAAGCCAAACCATGACACATTTTCAGTGTTACAATGGAAAAATGTAACAATGCAAAGAATTGGAACAGGTTATGTATGAAAATAAAGTCCATTTACTAACTAATCAGGAGCTTCCAGGAATGAGAAATAGGGAGCCAACAGGCTCTAGAAATGAAATCACCCACTAAGGAAGGACTGCCAATAGCAGGGAGCTGTGCTTAACAGCAGCTCAGAGGAGCGCAAGCTGAGCACTGCAAAATTTATTCTTCTGAGAACAACAATCAGGACACTCACTTCATCCCTCCGCCCTCCCTCTAACGCGCAAGGGTGTGGTTAGTAAGTAAAATCCCCATGGTTGTTGAATTACATGTTCATTTCCTGCTCATTATTAATCACATATTTTTCAGCGCCTAGTGAATCCCAGGCATTCTGCTAATGCAAAGCAAGAACTAGAGACTCCTCATGACCACGGATCAGCACAGCTGAGTGGTGTGCTAGCGCGGTGAGGGGATCCACGAGAGGGAACGCTTGGCTCCGCCTGGGGAGGGAGGGTGGTGAGAAGGGTTTCTGAAGGCATGGCTGCTTGTCAAGGGCCCGAAGAGATGAGGAAGAGTCCACTGGCTGGGGGCAAGACGAAAGGGGAAGGGAGCCCAAGAGGGCAGATGGGCATGGAAGGGTAGTGAATCAGGGGCTACTTTGTCATTGCAGATGAGCACAGCCATGTCATTGTCACAGGACAATACTGTAACATCACGGTATAGCAGTGAAAAGCGGTGGCTCTGGAAATTCTGAAGCAACATGGAAAACATGATGACATGATGTTAAGTAATGTGTTATAAATGGACAACCTTGTAACACATACCTGCAGGTAAGGACTGAGAAAATGTACCAAACAGTACTGGTGCGGGCTAATGGAATTATAGATTTTTTTTTTTCTTTTCTCTATTTTTAGGTTCTCCATAGTATTCATTTCATTCTAATTTAAAATTACATATATGCACACATGCCCAGAAACTCCCATTTCTACATTTCAAAGAAAGTCTATGAAAAAGCGCTCTACCTTTGTTGTGTTCTGTGCGGTTTCTGCAGTTGAGGGACAGCTGTCTAGATCTCCCGAGAGAACATCGATGGGGTCTTTGTCACCTGAAGGTTTCTGAGATATTAACAGAAATAACCATCACAAAGAAGTGTAAACAAAGTGCTCCACAGGCCCTTTGCCCACATCACTTCAAATCAAAAGATGGACAATTAAGAGAAAGTCTGCCTGGCATTCTTTTCCTTACAGAAATATAAAGGAGACGATAAAACACCAACATTTTGACCTCTTTCTTTTCTCTTACTCTTTAACACAAGTGTTCTCACCTGCAAATAATACCCCATGGCTTACAGGGCTTTGGTGAGAAATAATAGATCAGGAGCACACACACACTTAGGTGTGCAACTTGGTACATACGACCAAGCACAGGAGAGGCAGTCAATGCATTTTATTTTTTTTAAGAAAAAAATAAAAGATAACACAAAACTGGAGATAGATCTTTTGCAAATAGGAAGGGGACCAGGAAATGGAAAGAGTGGTGAGTAGGGAAGGGGAGGGGAGGTAAAAAATAATTAAGATGAGCCAAGTCCTACATGAACTATCGGCAAGAATGGGATCAGTCTGTATTGCAAACATAAATAATACAATTTAAAAAAATTAAAGGGGCCAGGGAGATGGCTTAGTGGAATAAGTGCTTCCCTAGCAAGCGTAAGGGCCTAAGTTCAATCCCCAGTTCTGCCAAAAAAAATTTAAGAACAAAAATAAATAAATAAATAAATTGACCAGTGTTAATTCATATGAAATTACAAAAAAATTAAAATGCTAAATAAAGCTATTAATTAAAAACATCTGATAGAAACGTGACACCACAGTATTCACCTTTGATTCTTTTGATTTCTCTGTAGGTGGCTTTGCTGGTTTGTTCTGAAAAGCAAGGCAAATGATTGGTTAGACTTAGATCTTGTCAGAGATTTACTTAGGTATAATCAGGGTGCACGGACTCTTGCGCAAGGATCTGACTTGGTAAGAAGGAGGTGAGACTTGTAGACAAGGCTGTTCTCTACTATTTTTCTAGCAACTCAGCTTAACCCAGTAACCATTTCCGTAGCTTTAGCGGGAGGCCTAAGGGTCCAGTCTTAGAAGGAACACAGACACTAGAAACTCTCTGCCAGCACATGGTACACTTTGTAATTCTATTTAAAATATTACAAAAGGTACCTGTGTTTCATGTCTTAACTTATTACACTTTGAAAGGATTAGGAGATTATTTTCCCACAGGAATGAAAATATAAGCCAGGGAGTGTCCTGTCTTCAAAGGAAAGAGCACAGAATAACGCATTCCCCAGAGACGACAAGCTGGATGAGGCAGTTCTATTGGGGCAGGGGCATTCTCGGCGGGATGCAGAATGACTCTCTCGGGGATGCTTCCTGCAACCAGGAAGAACTGAGAGCGCCCACCATGTGAACCGGCCCTGAAAGAGAAGGATGGAACTCAGATTTCTTTGGATTCCATGAGCAGCCCAGGAAAGGATTATTAAGGCACCTGCAAGCAGGCGCAGGGGCTGGGGGTTTGATCCCCAGGTCTGCTGTGCCAGCCTCATCCCTGGGGTGCCCTGAGACTGGGCGTGGTGGCACATGCCTATAATCCCAGCTCTTAGGAGGCTGAAAACAGGAAAATCACTATGAATCCGATCTAGTAATGAGACCCTGAACACCCTGTGGACACTTCCTTAAAATACAGAAAAAAAAAAAAAAAGGAGGATAGAAAAAATAGCAAGTGGGGAGCAGGCTGCCCTATGAAAACTGGGCTTGGATGTTCCTTGCAGTGTGCCATGCAGTGGCAGAGGAGACGGGAGACCCAGGTGGTTCTGGGGTTCCCCTATCTATTTTTCCTATTAAGTGTCCCAACACCAGCCCCTTCTCTGCTCTTCTTAAAAAAAAAAGTTTATTTATTTATTTAATAAGGGGTCTCACTGCACAGCTCATACTCATAGTGATCCTCCTGTCTCAGCATTCCCAGCGCTGGGATTATAGGAGTGCACCACTGCGCCTGGTTTCAGGGCTGACACATGCTCCTGGGGTTCTGGGGTTGGCGCTGCAAGTGGTACCAGGGAGCGAGCTACGGACCTTGTGCTTGCCGGGAAGACGCTTGGACCACGAAGAAATTTCCCCAGTCCTCTGCTCTCTTCAGAGACTGTTTCCTTTGAAATCCCTTGGCCCTGGGTATATTTATAGCCTTTTCTTGAAACCGTAATTCTTCTCTCTGCATTTCTAGGAAATGCTATTAAGTAATAGCAAATAACCCGCCCTAAGTTAACAGTATCTATACCACAGGACCCCACAGTGGATGTAAAATGACATTTGCTCAAATAAATACCACGAGAAATCTAGAGAGCCTGCTCACCCCGCTGGGTGCCGTCCGTCCTAGCTCACTGGCCTCAGCTTACCTGCCCATCATTGTCCAGGAGGTGTCTGTACTCGGGCGGGATGGTGTCGTCTCTTTCCCCCAGCTTGTCTCTGTGTTCAGCCTTGGCTCTTTCCTGGAAACATGGCCAGATAGAATCACCATTCATTTCCCTCTTTGCACAGAATATCCTTCATCCCCAGCATTTATTATACTTTTCTGAGGCAAAACACATGGTTTGTTTTCATTTTTTAAGCTACAGAACAACAGAATGGATGACAACAGACAGTTGGTAAAAAACCATAAACCCATGTTTCTATATGTCATTCCACGTTTATAATTTTTCTGTCTTTTAAATTGAAATAAAGAGTTAAATAATTGTCCTTAGAAACTATGGTAAGAAGGTCTTTTCTTGGCCGGCTATGGTGGCATACATCTGTAATCCCAGCACTCAGGAGGCTGAGGCAGGAAGAATGCGGCAAATTCGAGGCCAGCCTGGGTCACAAAAATGAATTCAAGGCCATCCTGAAATGCATAGTAAAACCCTGTCTCAAAAAGCCAAAAATGTAAAAAAATAATTAAAAAAGAAGCCAAAAACCAAAACAGAAGTTTTGTTTCTTACAGAAAGGGTAGAATTTTTTTTTTCTTTATCTGTTTGTTTGAGTTTCTCTTTTCAAGTGAAAAATCAGGTCACTGTACCTCAACATATAGAGAGGCAATATTTACTACTTGCAGGATTTTCTTTTCTTTCTTTTCTTTTTTTTTTTTTTTTTGGCACCAGCAATCGAATCAGGACCTTGCACCCCCCAGGCAGGCAGGCAGGCACTGTGCCACTGAGCTATATCCCTGGCCCTGAGTATTTTCAGCAACGTTGAAGGAGCTGGATATCAGCAACCTGGATAGACACGCGGCTGGGCCGCTGGTGATAAGCCACACCACCCTGGCATTCCCGCTGTCTCTGGCCCAGAGTCTTACCCTGCCAGTGGAGCACAGATTTATTTTTCTGCATGGCTATAATTTTACTTTGCAAATACAGGTTAATTCACATCATTATTCTTATGATAACAATGGAATCAAGATCTAAGGAAGCTTGAAATATCTTTGGGACATTGATTTGGCAGCCTAGACAACTACTTCTTGGTTCCAAACCATGGTCGAGACAGCTGAAATTCACTGCTAAGTATTGTGCTCTATTTAGCACAAAAGCACATACCTATTATACAAAGTATGTGGAGCTGCATTCTTCTGAGCACACGTCTTGCATTCAGAGCTTGAACTCATTTAAAAAGCCTGTGTAGAAAGCTGCCAGGAAAAGCACCAAGTACGTGACCTCTGGCACTACAGGATGTGTCCTGTTACGGTTTGTGTCCACAGGGCCTCCAGAGCTTTACACAGTTATGGAATGGCCTTGTAGAGTTTGCGATTGACTCAGGGTCCAATGCTGGGATTATGGGCACAAGTGCTATACGTGCCACAGGCAGGCAGCCTGCATGTAAGGGAGGCAAAGAGGCTCGCTCTCTGCTCTGCCTGTTTTCCTCTTGCTCATTTTGCTGTCTGCTGCTCCCATGAAGTCCTGTCCTCTGCAAGTGCCACTCCGCCTTGGAGCCAGCCAAGTAATGGACTGAAACCTTCACAAACTGTGAGCTAAATAAACCTTTCCTTCCTTCATTCTGGCTGTCAGGTATTTTGTCTCAGCAGGGAAAAAAAGTAACCATGACATGTCCACTTAAAAGACGTGCACATATGTGTATCATGTGGGTGGCACCCTCACAGATAAGACCTAGGAAAGTCAATGCAGGAAATAATAAAATCAAGAAAGTGTAGCTCTGCTCTGCCATCATTATGAAGTCTGTTCTCAGAAACAGGACATTTGCCTGTGATGGAGTCCATGCCATAAGCACTATCCTCAGTGAAAAGCAAAGAAATCCACATAAATCATAAAAGTGGGCAAAGGGGCCGGGGAGAAGGCTCAGTGGAATAAGCACTTCCCTGGCAAGTGGAAGGGCCTGAATTCAATCCCTGGTTCTGCCAAACAATAAATAAATAAATATGGACAAAAATGAGACATAAGTTCCCTGACTATTCCATATTTCTAGATACTGTCGAAAGTGTCTCTTTTCTTTTCAGTTAAAGGTAGGGTATTTTATGCTATAAAAACCGCAACATTAAGCTCATTAGTGATTTTCTTTCACCTTTACTTTATCCTCCATTGGTTTGTTCTCATCTGGGTCAGGCTGCCTTTGCCCAAGGCTGTCTGAAAGTTGATCCAGTGCATCATCCAGTTCTTTGTCACGCTTCTAAAAAGTAAGTGGTTCTAGATTAGTCACTGTTGGGCCAAACTGGATCAAAAGCCAATCAGCCCAGCAACCCCATTGTTTAAGGTTTACTAGAAGAGTGAGAGACCTGGACATGTGACCAGGAGGTGAGCACAGTCCAAGAAGCACTAGCAGTGAAAGGGAGAAAGAGTGGCAACATCTGTAAGCCTAAGGATAGGGCCGGAGGCAAATGCCACACACCTGCCTGCCCACCCAGCTCCCTGGCGACTGTCACCCTCCAGCCTATGGAAGTCATAGAGGTAGTGACTGGGACCACGCTCCAGCAAGAGATCTCGTGGAGATCACTAGTAGGTTGTAAGCCAAAAGAACCAATATTTCTTATTTTTAAATGAAACATGATTAAAAAAAAAAAAAAAAAAAACAACTAGGTATGGTGCAGTTTTATGATGTTGTGAAATGCTTAACAAGTGGACATTTTCAAAAGAGGATGAACACTTCTTTGGCTTTAAGTACATCCTAAGACCAGACCCAGGATGGCACATTTCATGAAGTACAGCAGGATCAGACACAGGCTGTGGGAAACGCAGAAGCCAGCACCTAACACTTGCATGAGCATAAAACCTCAGCGACGAACTGGAGTCACTACTATAGAGGGAGGGCTTCCTGCCACATCAGGGATAAGGGGCTTTAAAAGACTGAAGAGAATTTCTGAACTGTTTGGCAAAATAGTTTATTTCCCTGAACATTTGCTTACTGTATGATTCAGGCTGGATGTTTAATCTCTCCGAGCCTAAATTCCCTACGCTGTGAAATATGAATACTACTACTACTTAAAGTTGATAAGAGGATTTTTATCTACGTTGACACCAAGTAAATTATACATTATTATTAATAGTGTTATACAAAACCCCAAGAATATTTTTCAAGGTAAATCAATGTAAACAAAATGTTTTTTTATCCAACATATAGCTTTAAATATTTGAAAAGTAGAATTAACTAAAATATATTATTCTTCCATACTCATGTCAAGTTTAAAGGAAATGGGTTTTACTATACTAACACCAGTATTAGTAATCTGATATTTACAGAATATTGTATCTTCCAATAAATTAAAGTCATTGCAATACCCATGCAAGCTAGAGTGCTAGCTCTCTGGTGAACAAGGACCCAGCATCTGTACAAGAATTCTATAAAGTCTCAAACTTTAAAAGTGTGATCTTTCACACACTGTATCCATTTCTTAAAGACGTGAAGCCCAAGCCCATTCTTATTTGTGTGTGTGTTTGTGATCTTGCCATTTCCTAAGGAAAAGTCTAGATTTCTAAATACTTCTTCCTGATGCTTCGGTATCTTGTATCTTTATTTATTTATTTATTTATTTATTTATTTATTTATTTATTTGGTACAGGGTCTCACTGTGCGGCTCAGACTCATAGTGATCCTTCTGTCTCAGCCTCCCCAGAGCTGGGATTATAGGTGTGTAATCTAGTTTCAGTGTCAATGTAAATGAAATGCTGACTTCTATATTTTCATGAAGAGTTTAATAGTTGCATTATACATGACACCTTGCTGGGTTCTATTTAACATTGTATAGAACTTCTCAGTTATTTTAAGTTTTATTCAGTTTTATTACATGCCCATCGCAATTTTTTGGATAAACTGGTAGGATTTTTTTTTGTCTTTCTTAGGAAGCAAGCTAACTCAGGGAAGCTAAATCTGCTGTCTGAAGGTGCGCTGTTAAAAAGTGAGTGGTGCAGGACCCAGATCTTTGCACTAAGAACTGCTGTGCTTTTCCTGTTGTGCTCAATCATATTCAAAATCTTCCGAGTTCTTCTGCATAAGATTTTCCTGTTGGGTGATTTTGCTACACAGTTCTTTAGATAGCAGCCTTGTTGGCGATGGGCTAATACCCAAGAAAAGAAAACTCACAGAGACTATGACAGTTTAGCTGACTCTTTGATACTCAAATAAATTTACTTAAGTAAAGCTTTCTGCCTAGTTTTACTGACATCATCAAATAAAACTAAGTAAAACAAGACACTGTTAGGAAGAGTGAGAAGCACCATTCTAAAGGTTAATATGCACTAATAGCTTCAATGAAGGCAAAAAGCTCTGGTCTCTGATGCACAGATATGTAAAAGGCAGCTTGAGCTAGTACTGATTCTTTCTTTCTGTCGCATAGGCACTTTTATTATGGCTCCATTCACACACACACACACACACACACACCCAACACACGCACACTTGCCACAGTGCAACACACTGAACTTTGCTGCCTTAAGCTCCTCCTTGAAGTCCGGTAACGGCAGAGGTAACTGGGGCCAGGGCTGGACGCTGTCAACTGTGTTTCTGGATATTTTCAGATGATCCTGAGCTGACCCAGTGGGGTTAAAAAAAATCCATCAGAATCTCAAAACAATGGGGCAAAGGAAGCTTTGATGCTACATCAAAAAGAAAGGAAGCAGAGCTGACTTCCAGACTGCGAGCTCACTCAGCGCCATTAGCAGGCAAGACCGTGTGCTCGGCCGAGAGGAAGGGTCTGGCGGGCGGACCCTGTGTCTTTTGATGTGCTGCGGTGAATGTGCAGCTTGGCACTGCACAGATAATTAATCAGGAAGGTCTGGAAAAGCTCTGGTCCCATAGTCTCGCCTCGGAACATGTACATAATTCAAACAATATTGAGGCCCAGGTTTCTCTGTTGCTAGCATGAAAGTGACACATTTTTACTGTTGTGAGTGAGAGGATACCAGGGCTGTTTCATGAAATGTTTATAAATAATTTTAGAGATTTTAAACAATTGCATAAAATAAGCAATGTGTATAATGGATAGAAAGTTGTAGCATGGAAGAAATAATAAAGAAACAATGATCAAGAAAGGTAAGAAATTTTTTAAATCTAGTACATAAATACACAATACTCATTTTGCATTTGCAAGTCTAATAAAGCAACCGTAATATTAAACTTTTTACATACATTTCCACTAAATCGTTTTACATATATTTTCTATCATCTCTCCAAATCACGAATATAAGCTCTTGTGAAATGGAAGGTACTGATCTAAGAATTTTGTCTATTTTATGTGCTCTGAGCAGCTATCTTACTCACTTTCTTGTTGCAGCTGCTAGAAGAGATATTTGTTGCCCAAATAAGATACACCTCTTACCGCAGTGTCTGGGGGTGGCCCTGCCGAGTGGGTGGTTGGAGCTGGGGTTCGGGAAACCACTTCAGAGATGGCAGCAGAAAGCTTTGCATTGTCGAATTTCTTTCAATAAAAAAAAAAAAATTATCAGTAATATGTTGTACAGAACATTATGCCCACAATGCAACCACTTTATCTATTTATTATGTATTTAGTGCAGGGTCTATGGAGTCTTACTACACAGATTGGATTCATAGTGATCCTCCAGTTTTCAGCCTCCCAAGTGCTGGGATTACAGGCACGCCCTACCATGCCCAGTCTGGCGAGCTCTGGGAGCAGAGCTGGCATGGCACAATGGGGGTTGAAACCCAGTCCCTACATTTGCCTAAGCAGGAGCTTTAGTCTGCTAAGCTATCTCGATGGCCCTCAAGAACTTAGATTTTTATCACATGGTGATATCACTCCTAGGAGCAACTATGGAATACCACCTTTTTGTGACATTCTTATGCCATTTGGAAACTATCTGAATGCTAAATATTTAAAAGGATCATCTTTAAACCTATGGTGGAAGGAAAGTTTAAGAACAGGTCTAATTTACTTTTTAGTTTGCCTTTGTTTAGGTTTTATGAATTATAACCTTACTTTTTCTGTTTTAAATGTCATAGAAAATTGTTGCATATAATGTTTCCCTAATAATTTAATTTAGCTCTTGTATTAGTTGTCATGTATTCTAATTTTTGCATTGCATTTCACTTTAAAGCTTTTTCTCTATTAAATTTGCTAGTGCTTTACAAAGTGTTAGACATTCATAAAAACACCTGACACTTGGCTTAGACCTATCCATAACTCAGTAGCTGTTACAATAATTGTTGCCCTGCTCTTGCTTTACAATCCTACTTATAGGACTTGTTTTCCTTACAGTCACCAGCAAAGGACTTTCAAAAGCAACACGGCTGTTTTCATCTCCTTCTTGGCACTTCCGAAGGTCCAGGCTTGAAAACTGGACCCTCTTAAAAACTTCAATTTTAAATTCAACAAACTTTTGTTTTGTCCAGTTTTCCTTTCCATTGTAACAGAACGTTTACTTTTTAAAAACCGTTCTTTCCTTATTTAGATACTGGGTCTTGCTCTGCAGCTTGGACTCATAGTGATCCTCCTGTCTCAGCCTCCCCAGCACTGGGATTACAGGTACACACCACCACTTCCAGTTTGGGGATGGAACTCAGAACCTTGCACTTGCCGGGTGGGTGCTTAGACCCCTGAGCTATCTGCCCAGCCTTCCTTTCCATGATTGACAGAAGCATTTATGTTAACAGATACATCACAATTACTGCTTCGCTGCTTTTCAAAGACTGATTTATAACATCATCTTGGCTATTTATTTATTTATTTACATTTTGGCGGAACCAGGGATTGAACTAAGACCCTTGTGCTTGCTAAGGAAGTGCTTATTCCACGGAGCCATCTCCCCGGCCCTTTGGCTTTTTAAAGTAGTCTATTCTGAATTTACTTCTTGATTTCAATATTATTAGAGGAATATTTTTAAATATCCATCTTTAAATAGAATTTCGGTTCTATTTTCCTGTGACCAAAAACATGAAATCCCTCTCTGCCCCCACGTTCTTGAGTGTGTTTCCTACATGATTTTCTGGTTTGTTCATGTGATTCTTTGGTTACATCTACTTTATTAACTATACTGTTGGCATTAAAAATTAACTAACTGTTAATTTTTAAGAATAGTACTTTTAAACCCTTTCAAGGCTTTTGTTTTCAATGTTAAGTCATTTCTCTGCTTAAACACCATTTCATGGTGACCATGGGGATGCCATGTAACTTCAGTGTTCCAGTTCAGACTCTTGAACAGAGCCCTAAATATGGCAATAACGAGGGCTGACATGACAAAGAAGCCTGCCTCTCACAATTGCCTCGTGGGGTCCGCATTATGTAATGAGATGGTTCCAAGACATGAACTGTCTCTTTCAAACCTGTATCTTACGGTTTCTAAGCCAGGCCTGCAGTGACTCTTTGAGTTGTGTTCTGCTTATGTGGAGAAGAGAAGGCCCTGGGCTGGAGTGACTGCATATATGGTGCTTCTAGGGGTGCAGTGAGGAGCGTGCACTGGGTAGCCCCCTTCCTGAGGGCTTATTGCTTCTGCCAGAGTAGATATTCAGGCAATTCCAAGGTATCAACATCTCTTTTTTTTTTTTTTCTTGGAGGTACAGGGGATTGAACTCAGGACCCTGTGCTTGCCAGGCAAGTACTTATTCTATGAGTTATCTCCCTGGCCCCAACATTTCTTATCCTACTTTCCAACTGGTAAATTTTTTATGCTATGTTCCACAAAGCAATCTGTTAATGTGCTTCCAACTGACTACCCGTTAACAGACCCCTTTGTGGAAGGCAGCATAGAAAATGTAGCAAATACTGTGCCTTACAGTACTGGGTTTGCTATTACTCATCAGAGTTTTTTGGGTCTAGGATAACCCATACCTTAGAGTTCTGTATGTTTGACAGACTTGTATATTTGCTTATTGCAAGACATAAACATCCTACAGTAGAGAAGCCTACTTGCTGCTTATTATTTCACACAGTCTAAATATTCCAGCAGAAGAATGCCTTTAAGGGGACTAAGCTTCCTTAGTAAGAAGTCTGGAAAATGAAAAACATTAGAAATAACAGACACAATAGATTAAGAATTGATTTTGGATGAACTGAAACTTCTTTTTCATGAGTACTTGGTGTTAGCCTGAGTTCACAGGTCTACTTACAAGACTGGAAACATTTGCCACTGTTACAGAGCAATATTTAAGGCTGAAACACATTTTTATTGGTGAGAGTAGGCTGAGGACAACTAATTTTACAATTGTCTCCTTAGCTCTCAAGTCTGATCATAAGTTACAAGTTTCCATTTGTTGCCACCAAAAACAAACCAGGAGCTTGAGACTTACGAGAGAGGAGGTATCTGGAGCACCGGAGAAATCCTGAGACAAGGCGTCAAGAAGGAAGTCATCACTCATGGGCTGCAAAAATTGGAAAAGCTGTCAGTGAAAACTAATGCCATCTGTCTTCTCCTGTGAGTGTCACCACTGCATGCTAACTAGCTCAATAAAAGAAAAGCCACCTTCTCCCCCAACTTTTTAAAAAAATGTACAACTAAATAGTTTTATTTAGTGATATTTAGTGGTACTCAAATATATATGAAACCACCTTTAAGATCAATATTTGAAAATATTTATTCACTCCAAAGACAACTGTAGACTTTGCTATCAGCTCTATTCTCAAGCCCAAGCAGCTGTTACTCTTATGTCAGCCTAGACATTCCACATAAGGAGAATCACAATGTGCGGTGGTGTGAGACTGGCTTATTTCATCTAGCATAATGGTTTCAAGATTCATCCATAGCGCAGCCTACTTGAGTACTGCATTTCTCTTTATAGCTAACATTCCATTCCTTTCCAAACTATTAATTATGGATCAATGCCAAAAGGAAAGAGATATAGAAAACTGGTTTGCTTACTGGAAGTGGTTTCTTGGCCTCTTTCGGCAGGAGTGGTTTTCCATCTTTATCCTGTTTAGGGTGAAAATGTCACTGAATCATTTTATGCCCCATCTCAACTAGGAAACCTGCACCTATTGCACAGTTCACAGGTTATAGCATCCGTTGTATACTTTAAACTGGGCTCATCATTGCAGGAAACATTCTATCAGCACAGAAAGGCATGATTTTTGTTGATATCAACAGCTTGCTCATTCACATGTGGTATTCCCAAGACAAAGGTTCTGCACACTCTTGGCTTGTGGCCCCCAAAGCCCCAGAGACCCACAGTGCAGGAGAAGCACACACAACCAATGTTGTGGCCTGCTTTGGTGTGATGGGAATTTGCTGACAGTGGAAGACAAAGCCTTCACCCACCTGGAGTGGATTTTGAAGAGATTTACAGGAAAAAATTCTGATGAACTACATAAACCACACATAGAATGAATATGCAATAATTATTTGCTGAGTCCTAACCTAAGCACCGGGAATGCACAAAAATAGCAGCAAGCCTTGCCTACAGGGGCGTATCTTGTGGGTGGGATTCTCTGAAGCTTCAGGCTCAGATGATATCAAGCCTTAACTGACTCTCAGTACTACTTCTGAACAGGTCAGGACTGATAAACCATTTGCACTCTTCAGTAGAAGATCTATACATCCTGTTTACCCAGACACTCAAATATGTAAATACAAGGATATATATGAAGATATCTCCTAAGAACATTGTCAAAGTGCAGTTTTACTCATTTTGGGGCCTATATTTAAAATATATCTGGAGATATCCCCTGCTTCCCTCCACATTTGCTCCTTTACCCTTCCCTTCTCCTCTGCAGGTCACATGCATCTTCTGACTCCCTTCAGCCCAGGGCCTGAGCCTGCTCTGTACCGCCAGCTCACTGCAATGGCAGTAAATGGGCTGTATGACTCACGGGACCAGGGGGATCTTGCTGCTACACAAAATGAAGCAGTTCTCCCTCCCCTCTTTCAGGCAGATGTGTCAAGTGCAGCTACTCTCCTTCTTCACAGATCTTCAATAGCAGTGTTTCAGTGATGAGCTGCCCCGATCCCTTATCCCAAGGTAGTTTCATGCCCCTCTGAACCTACCTAGCATATTGTTAGGTGCCTGGTGCTCCACAAGGCTTCTAGGTGCTTGCTTGGCCTCTCATCTGAACGTCACACCATTGTCCACCCCCACTCTCACCTCAGGCCTCCCAGAACCCCTGCAGCTCCCTGAAGATAGATCTCACGCTTGCCCGTCTCCACACCCATTAAAGAGTTTCTATGTCCCCACATCTGCCCTGCTGAAGTGACTGCATTTAATTAATGAGGTTCAATTGCAACTTTTCCCAAGAGCAAATAATTGTTCTTCACTTTGTATTTCCTACCTGCATAAGATTTTATCATTTATTTATTTATTTTTATTTGACACAGGGTCTTTCTACACAGTTCAGACTCACAGTGATCCTCCTGTCTCAGCCTCTCTAGTGCTGGGGTTACGGGTGTACACCACCATGGCTGGTTCCAGGGCCAGTGTGGCATGTGGTACAGGGGATTGAACCCAGGTCCTTGGCATAATACATAGGCATTTAGGCCATTGAGCTATCTCCCCAGCCCAAGATTTTACACATTCTTATATTATAACAAACCATGGTTTGAAGGGAAAACATATGCAGCCCAGCCATTATATTTCTTTCACTTACTGGAAGACTGAAAAACTATTTAAGGGTATTACAACTTTATATTCGGTGTTCCCACAAGGTATTTGTGTACTAATACCATTTAGTGATTAAATATTAAAAAATGAAAACTTCATTTTCCCCAATGTATTCCCATGTGTAGTCTATTTTAAATAGAGCACATTTAAAATAAGGTGTGAAAATAAGGTCTATTTACCATGACTTCTTCTAATCTGTAGTCAGGAGGAATTGTCTCTTCTTTCTCACCAAGTTTTTCACGATCTTCTTCTGTGGCTTTCTCCTGAATAAAGGCCAGAGCATTCTCATGATTTATCTATCTTTTCTCTATGAAAGGGATACCTGTGTGCCTACACCGGAAGCAATCTGCTCTGTCCTTAACGTACTCATAGGGTTCTAGGCCAGACTCCCCAGTGG
Source organism: Ctenomys sociabilis (assembly GCA_004027165.1). Lineage (NCBI taxonomy): Eukaryota > Metazoa > Chordata > Mammalia > Rodentia > Ctenomyidae > Ctenomys > Ctenomys sociabilis. The sequence continues at coordinate 5,213 of PVKA01015521.1, read as the reverse complement.
TTGAATCTGACACAGCATCCAGTCTTAGTGGGCCCAGAACACCCCATGCAGCCTGCTGGGAAAGGGGCAGGTGTCATAGCAGCAGCTGCTTCCCTGGGGTCCTCTGGGAATGAGGATGTGGTACACTTATCCACCGAGGTGCTTAACACTGAAGCTTCCTCAGGCTAGGACTGGTTTACCGGACATGAGCAGTAACAGAAAAAGCCAGCTGGCCATGTTTTATGGATAATATATATATTTTTTTAAATCATGGGTGAGTGTTCAGTAATAGTCATTTTATAAAAGTACCTGAACTGCCGTACCTTGATTTTATCCACCACAGGCTTCCCCTCTTCTGGATCTGCTTCCTTTTTCCCCAGGCTACCAAGCAAGGCCTCCACTGCCTGGTCTGTGATCGTCTGGAAGGACAGAAGTACAGATGCTAAGCAGGAGCCCAGCCACTCCTTTTACAGCAGACCTCTCAAACAATTCAGAAAGGAGTGTCCTTTTCTCAAGCCTAGATAAGAATCATTCACCCACCACCTTTTAATACTTAGAATTATCCACTGAATTAGAATTGACATTTAGAAATTAAAACTCAGAACAAGTTTGTTCCATTAAAACATTAAATGCGTATATTGAGGAACTTACAGATCTATACAGATCTTGGATTTAGAAACAAAGAAGATAAGGGAGGTAAGAGAAGCTGAAAGCCAGAAAAGAAGAGAGAAGTGGTCTTTACGAGGACTGTTCCATAGACAGCACAAGAGAGCCTTCAGATGCAGCCTGGCTGGTGTCGGGGAAGGAGGATCGGGGAATGAGGAGTGAAGTTTCTAGCTTCTGTCTGGAAACTGACCTGAGGGGACTGTAAAAACTGACGGCTGTGGTCTGCATTTTTAAAATGAAACGTAGGGCCAGCCTGATAGCTCAGCAGACTAAAGTGGCTGCTTAGGCAGATGCAGAATCCAGGGTTCGATCCCCAGATGTGCAGTGCCGGCCCCGCCCATGGGGCATGCTGAGATGGTGACGGAGACTGGGTGTGGTGGCATGAGTGTCTGTAATCCCTGCTCTTGGGAGGCTGGACACAGGAGAACCACTATGAGTCCGAGCTACATAGCGAGACTCTGTATACCCTGTACTAAATACATTAAAAACAAATAAATAAAAAGGAAGTGTGTTCCCTCATGAGGTCAGAGGTTGCGGCCATGCTGGTATTAAAATGAACACATGAATATCAAGCATAAAAGAAAAGACTCAATTTGTGTCAGAAGACAAGATTAGTTCTGGCTTCTTCTAGTGGGCCATACATTAATGGCTCATAAAAACAACAGAACAGTTCCTGGCTAGGACTTTTTTCTTTAAAATAAATATGATAGAAAACAGAATGCATCACACACAGCACGGTGAAGTATCATTCAGTGAACTTTTTTTTTTTGTTTTTTTGCACTAGGTTACAATGTCAGTGAGTTTTCTCCTGTTGATTTTAGTCAAGTGAAAACATGAAAACCCTTAGACTAGTCAGTCTGGTTTTCTTTTCAATCTTTTTTGGTATCACAGGTTGAGAGTTTTGTGTGCATGCTGAGCCAGCATTCTACTACTGAGCTGGACCCCCAGCCCTCAGAGTTTATTCCTGTCATGAAAATTGTTGATATCACATCAAGTGTCTACTGGACTTATAAAAATATCTTCCTGATGCCTTCCTAAGATATTTTTATTATATAATTATATATAACATAAATATGTATTAATATATGCATATGTATTTTAAGTATCATTCTGCTAAACAACTGTCTTTCTGCTACACTGTATTACAGAAGAAAGGATCAGCCACAGGCGATCAGTGGAAAGTGCTCTACCTCCCCCTATTGGTTAGACTTTGTATAAACTTCTTAAAATTTCGGTTTTTAAAATCCCTGATATTTACGCACTGGCTGGGATCATACCTAACTCACAGGTTTAGCACCGGTGCCCAAGTCTCTTCCAGACAATCTAAGCGGCTGCCTGACCCAAGACACTTGCTTACTCTTCCGTTGTTTCCTCTTTCCGTGAGCTGTAGGACTCTGGAAACCACCACTTGGCAAACCTCTGTCACTCTCTGACTTAAGACATTACTAAAACCAAATTAAAGAAAAACTAGGGGCTGGGGAGATGGCTCAGTAGAATAAGTGCTTGCTTGGCAAGCGCAAGGTTCTGAATTCAATCCCCAGTTTCACAACAACAACAAAAGACGAGAAAAAGAAAAAGGAAAAAACTAGAAGTAACTTTGGGAATAACAGAATCTTCAAACAGGCCCTAGCACCAAAAATTCCACTTCTGTAGTAGTTCATGTTGTCAAATTCAGAACCAGAACTCAGGTCTCCAAATTTCCTTAACACATTTTCTCTGTGCGCATGCACCCAAGCCTCTCTGGTCACATGTTCCCCTCCTTTGCTCTCCTCGTGGATCCTGCCACGTCCGTAAGGCCTTTGACCTATATAACCATGAGGATTTCTGGCTTCCCATGGAGTCACATTCCCACTTGGCAGCTGCGGCCTGAGTTGATGAAATCGAGATCCACGAAGGATTCCAGGGAAGAGATAGACCAGAACGCTTTTCTCTCTACAAAATTCCTAATGCTTAATCCTCTACAGCCAAAATAAAGTTGGAAAGTCGAGCCTCCAAAGGCTCTGACTGCCAATTACACTTGGCACGTGAGCATGGTGCTGGTTTGGTCCACAAGCTCTGCCTGGAAAACTCTCGGTTGTCTTTTTTGTTCCAATCACTACCTCTGGCTGCTCACCAGACTCTCCCTAGATTCTCTTCTCTCCTCTTCTTACCACCACAGCTTGGGGCCAACGCTCACAAGTAAAGGCCTCTAGAGAGTCCCTGAAACCACAAAAACATTCACAGCCCAAAGGGGGTGCATCAGGCCCTGTCTAAGGCAGAAGGGAGACCTGGCACTCCCAGGGTTGGCAGCCAGCACCACACCCTTCCCTGGAAGGGGGCAGTCACTCCAGTGCTCAAATATGTGAGTTCCACTGCCTTCTATTTATTAAGCAACTGAAAGTACATGTCCCGGGCCAGCCAAGTGCCTCCCTTTTCTATCCTTGTCTATCCTGGTTCACGGCCCCCCTAAAAATGTCCCTATCCCCACTTCTCACTGCCGTTCCCCTGTGAGCCCTTCCTGGTTCCCCACGGAGGAGGCCGCTTTGCCCCTTTTCCATATGAGGATGGTGAACCATTCTCTGAGCTCAGCTGAAGCTATGAAATATTGGACAGGCTGCTGAAAGGTACCTCCTACCCTCATTTCCCCTTCCTTCATCTTTCTCCCATCTTATGATGATCAGAACAGAGTTTAATGTCTTTGTAAATATTGAATGAGAAGATCCTGCAAAGCATGAAGAGCCAAATGGCATCATAGATGAGAAAATTTAACTATTCAGTGTAGACTTTCACACTGAAGGAATCAGTACAATTATTCTCTGCATCACATTTTGTCATGGTCCAGTGTAAACAGCACCCACTGCATCAAAAGGAAACAAAGATTCAACTAATTAAGTACTACACTTCATACAAAATTTAGAAAGGGAGAGAGAGGTAAGGAAGGAGGAAATGAAAAAAACGTGAGTCACTCTTTCCTCCTAAAACTTAGTTGGGAAAGCAGAGGAGTAATAATGATTTTAGTGCAAATTTTATACTCCACTGGGAAAGTCAGTAGAAAACATAGCTTCAGGCTATCTGTCAAACTCCAGAAAGACTTGAAAGTGCAGCAGAGGGAGAGGCAGAGGATTCAGGAGTATCGTGAGCTATGACAATAGCTGAGGAAGTATAAATAATTTCAGAAGATGAAAGAAAAATACAGCTTTTAGCAATTCAATTAAAAATTTAAATCTGGCCTGCATTTCCAGCATACCCCTGTAGCTTAGAGAATGATAGCAGTGAGTAGCAGTATCAGACTTTATCTTTATTTTCTCAGACTAAAAGACATCATAAGATGGTAGGCTCACACACAGCAGAAAGCGCTCGGAGGACAGAGCTGCCTCGAGACCCTTCAGAGCGTGCCAGGCGTCACTCACCGAGGAAGCTGGCTTGGCTGGCAGGGCCTGCACGCTACACATGGAGGAAGAAGACACCACCTCGGCCACAGGGGCGTGAGCAGCAGCCTTAGACTTCTGGAGAAAGAAGCCGGTACTGGTTAACAGGACAGCCCTGATGAACCACACGGCCCTCTGAGATCACACACGATGGGCATGATTCTTGTGAGTACGTAAAGACTGCCAGAGCAGTTAAGTTGCCAATTGTCACTACTGCAGCTTGGACACTGCTTTTGCAACTGTGAAAGGGGGAACAACGCTAACACCGAGTCCTCTAGGGAAGACAAGAGGCTTAAGAGAGACAGCACGTGTGGTGTGCTACGCACAGTGCCTGGGAACACTGTGAATCCCAGACATCCGAGAAATATTGCTAGCATTTATATTATCCCATTTATATCATTTCTTGTCATAATATAAAAAAGTGAAATATACCTACTATATAATAATATACTATATAACATAACATATGGTATATATATATATGCATGAATTCCAAGGAGCCCTTCTTTTCCAGCTGTTCCCAGCACTAATGGCCTCAGCACTACCAGGGAACTTGCTAGAATATGGATTCTTGGGTGCCCAACCAGGGCAATAAAGCAGAAATTCTGGGGATAGACCCCTATAAACCATGCTTTAACAAACCTTACAGGTAGCCCAAATGCATGCTAAAATGGAACCATTCCACTGTCTTATATCAGAGCAACAAAAACTGAAATTGTTTTAAATCCAGATATATAAATCCAGAGGATGCACAAAGCGGTGTGAGCCTTGCTTTCAAAGAATTTCTTGCTCATGTAATGCTACATATTACTGTTAGAAATGAAAGACTAATAGAACTAAGCTTGCTTCACACGCTTTCACCGGGATGGATAATAATACCAACAGCCCGCAGCCCATGCTGCAGCTCCTAATACAGACTGGAGGTGTGGGCATGCAATGGGAGAGAGGAAGCAGGAGACTAAGAAAGGACATATTGCAACAGAACCTTAGAAGAACACTTCAGCTGCCCCAGACTAGGAGGAAAGGTGAGATCGGGCAGAAGGAGCTGGGTAAGCCAAACCCTGGAGATACCCGCACGTATCCTCATGTGATGCAGACAGCCAGCTTGCGCAGGGCTGGCGCTGGGGCTAGAACGCTTTGGTAGGGACTCTGGTTTGCAGC
>PVKA01015520.1:0-49862 GCA_004027165.1 Ctenomys sociabilis | reverse complement strand
GAGGATATGCAGAGAGAGTAATCTGCATTATATAGTATTTAATGTTTTGGGAAGTCTAGGGCTTCAGCTTTGATGTAGTCTTTCAAGCCCCAGGCAGTCACAGCCTCTATCTCAAGGCTCGATCCCAGCTGGCGGGTGCGGAGCATTAGCTCTACCGTCCTGGCTCCACCCGGCTCACATTAAAGAGCAGCAAGTGTAGTTTACTAGGGAAACACGCATGCCACCTTCAAAGACTATCACCAGCACCTCAGCTAGACCAATACACATTGCTTAAGGCCAACTGAAGGATAAACAGAAGTCCTAGCCAGCTCTGTACATAACAATATGAGGAAATAGGATCAGACTCAGTCAAAATGGAGACAGTCGCTTTTCTTTCAAGGAGAGTTGCTCAGGTGGTCCCCCACAATATATTATCAATATTTCCACTTTTTATATTCTGTGCTATCAATGTAATATATTTTACATACATACATACATATATATATATATATATATATATTAAATGTAAAATGTATTTCTACTGTTTTATGTTTAGTCAGTTAACATGTAATGTAATTAAACATAAGGTAAAAGAATTTTTCTTTCCTTTATTCTGTTTTAAGAATTCATAGTTTCTTTGTGTAGGCCCAAGTCTTAGTCTAATATATTTTTTCTATCTGAAGAAAACTTGGGAAACAGTTATGCTTCAATAAAATGTCTCAGTTTTTTGTTTGCTGAGAAAGTCCTCCTTTCTTTTTCATTTTTGGAAGATGTTTCCTGTAGACACAGCGCTGTGGTACAACAGACTACTTTCTCTACCAGTGCTTTAAAGATTCCATTCCAAAGCCAGGTGTAGTGGTCCACCCTGTAATCTCAGCACTCAGGAGGGTGAGGCAAGAGGGCCTTTGTGAGTTCCAGTCCAGCCTGGGCTACACAGTGAATTCAAGGTCAGCCTGAGCTGCATAGCAAAACCCTATCTCAAAAAAAAAAAAAAAAAAAAGTCGACACTCTACTTTCTTTCCAGACTGATTTTAGATAAGACATAAGCTATAATTTTTATTTTTGTTATTTGTATGTAATCACTTATTTTTTCCATTTTCAAGATTTTCTCTGTGTCTTTTGTTTATAACATTTTAAATTATTTAAATTTTTTCAACCATTAATTGTTAAAGCTTTCTTCTGTCCTGATCTCATTCTGTGGCCCTTTTAGGATTCCAATTATTTCTATGTTAAGATGATACATGTTGGGGCTGTGGAGACAGCTCTGCAGTCTAAGCACTTGCTTGTTAAGCCAAGGACCTGGGTTCCATCCCTGGTACCTCAAATCTTACCCACCACTGAACCAAGGTGTGGTGGTGTATCCTTGTAATCCCAGTGCTGGGGAGGCTGAGACAGGAGGATCACTTCTAGTCTGAGCTGCATAGGGAGACTCTGTATCAAATGCATAAAAGTTTTTTAAACAAATTTAAAAAATGGTGATTCATGTTATTTTATAGGTCTTAGATGGCTTATTCTTTATTTTTCATCTTACCTTTTATTTTCTTTGTACTTCAACTTGCATAATTGTATTGACTGATCTTTAGGTTCACTGATTCTGTCACTGAATGTGTCGAGTCTATTTAGGACTGTCAAAAGTGTCTGTTGAAAGCATCTATCATTGCTGCTACTGTGGACTATCAGTTCATTTTTTTCTATGATTTTCCTGTCTCTATTGAAATTATCTATGATCTTGGACATTGTATACCTTTTCCTTCTTGCATATAATCAGTGCTATTTTAAATTATCAGCCAGATATTTCCCACATCTCTTCCTTATCTTCATCTTATTTTGATGATTTACTCTATTACACTTTTTGCCTTTTGTGTGCTTCATAATTAAATTTGAGAATTCAAAATTGGGACATCACGTATAATATAATAGAGAACAGACAAACTAAGCGATCTTACACTCACAGTGGGTGTGCCCTTTCTTGAGCTAGGCTTTAATTGAGGGAGTCTGAATTACATTAGGGTTTGGGCTAGGGTTTTGTTGTTTCTGTAACCACTGTTACCATCAACATACCACAGGCTTCAGGTTCTTGTAGATATACCTGTGGCTATTGTGCAGAAACAAATAAATTTCGATGCAATTCTTAATTGTAGGTCTTCCCTTTGGAATGTTCCCCAGAAAGCAATTTAAAGCATTCTTATTCCTCTGTCTGGAGTCAGATAAAGCTTCCTTGCTTAGTGATGGCTCAACACAGACACAGTCTCTATTGCACTGACTAATTCTGAGTCATCCACATGAACTATGTCCCAGGAACTTGTGAGAACAGACTGCTATTTCTCTTCCCCGGATGGGCCTATGTTCATATCTCATTCCTCTTTGTAAGTCATTATCTTTAGATTTGTCACTGACTATCTTCCTTTTACTTCACAATGGATTTAAGGAGATTCTTAATTTTAAAATTAATGTGAATCTTTTTTTTTTTTTTTTTATAAGAATGGAAGTAACATTCCTCTCCAAATCTCAGGATAGAAGATAGAAGCTCATCCAAATTTTTTCAGGATGAAAGAAGCCTTTTAAAAAGTAACTAGAATGTTACTAGAAATGCATGTATAAACTGTTGTTGGCTCAGGTAAAACTAGAATGTAAGGCCACTGCCCAGGGAAGTTTCATGACACAAAGGTGGCCTTCACTGGGTCTATGCAGCAAGGTATTTTTAGGACTTAAATAAGTAAGAATAAGATTTGAGTTTTCATTCAAGTTAATGGAGGCCGTAACACACACTTTGTGCTCAATTAGTATTTGCTGAATAAATGAGAATAAATATAGTATAATATAAATCACATAAAATTCCATGATGAGCAAAGATGTGGCCATTTTTCTTTAAAATACTGGAATTTTTAAAGAGTTAGTAAAAGTATTTTTAATGAATAAAACACAGTGCATATTTATACTCCCACATTTGAAAATTTTTAATATCTCTAAAACTTTGTGTGCTCTTCAATCAGTTTAATGCTATGTTATACGTTAAGCCCACAAAGTCAAGAATTCAGTAAATTATGGATCTGGTCTGATTCTCTATTCATTTCTTCTTTTTTGAAACATGAGATGGATCAAATATTCCTCTTCCAACTTTTTAAAAAAAAGAGTAAGTCTCTTTTCTGGGGGATGTAAATTGTGCATTTTCATCAGTTATTAATTTTTCCAAAATGTTGAGTTGCTGTGTGTACAACATAATTTGATTACATCCACCGACCCTTTTAGCCTATTGTGCATTCCACTCCCTGTTATTAACGTCCTCTCATCCGTGTTGTCCAAATATAAGTACCCCTTGTATTTTGTATGATAATAAATCTTCCTCATGTTAGGGAGACCATGTGATATTTGGCTTTCTGAGTCTATTTTCTCTCACTTAACTGGATAATTTCCAGCTACACCTATTTTCCTGCAAATGAAGACATTGACAGGAAATTCTCTATGGTTCTTTATGGTTGAACAACAATCCATTGTCTGTATGTGTTATATTTTCTTGACATGTTCATCTTTTCAGGGATATTTAGTGTAGTTATATATCTCTGCTATATGGCTTGTGCTGCAACAAACATGGACGTGCAAATATTCCTAGAGAGGGATGACTTTCTTCCTGTAGATACGTACTAAAGGAGTGGTAGAGCTGGATCAAGTGGTAGCTCCAGTTTTAAAGGTTAAAGGAACCCTCATACTCATTACCATAGGAGTGGTACTGACATAAAGTTCCACTGCTAGGGGCCACAGATATTGCTCAGCAGCACAAGTACCTGTCTGGCAAGCTCAAGGTCCCAAGTTAGATTTCCATATACAAAAGAAAATGTGACCAGTAGTGTAAAAGTGTTCCCTCCCACATGCCCACACCTTGCCAGCATTATTTGATTTTGCGTTCTTGAGCACTAACCACTCTGAGATGAGACGGAACAATCAGTGTAGTTTTTGATTTGTGTTTCCCCCATGGTTAAAAATGTTGAACATATTTTTCACTTATTTATTGGCCATTTATACTTCATTTGAGAAATACCTGTTCAATTCATTTGCCCATTTATTGGTTTGGAAAGTTGATTGGTTGGTGTTAAGTCTTTTGTTATTTTTTTTATATTTTTTAGCTGCCTATCTCCTGTTGGAAGAATAGCTTGGAAAGGCTTTTCTCTGTCGGGAGCCGTTTTAAGATGGCGACCGCTCCTCGCTCCCCCGCCCATTGTGTCTGCCAAGATGGGGCCCATATCCGGCTTCCGGGTTCTTGTTGTTGTGCCTGGGTCCCGCCTATTTAGAGAAATGCCCACCCTTTTTGTAACCCCGCCAATGATATGTGATTACGTGTATAAGTGTGATTGGACTATAAAATCTATATAGCTTGTTCTATCAGGAAGTTCATTGTTGCTTGCACGTAGGACGCTGCGACTAGCGGACGCATGTAGAGGCTTGCATCCCGATCCATAAAGGCTTGCTGAACCCGTTACAAGGTGTCTTAGTGTCTTCTTCCGCGGGACGGGAGCGGCGCCGGATATTTCTCCCATTCTGTTGTTTCACTTGCTGAAAAGAAACTGTTTAATATAGTGAAGCCCCAGTAGTTGATTCTTGATTGTAGCTCCTGGGCTTTTGGAATCCTTACTCAGGAAGTCTTTGTTCCTTGGGTATCTTGTCTATGTTTTCTTCTAGACTTTTCAAAGTTTCAGGTGTTATACCCATGTGTTTGATCCATTTGGAACTGATTTTTGCCAAAGGTGAGAGACAGGGAACTATTTTTAATCTTTTATGTGTGGTCATCCAGTTTTTCCAGAGCCATTTGTTAAAAAGCCTGTCTTTTCTCCGAAGTAGATGTTTCATTCCTTTGTCAAGTCAGATGTATGTAGTCACATAAGTTTGTTTCTGTGTCTTTGATTCTACTCCATTGATCTATGTGTCATTTTTTAGATCCAGAATCATGTTGTTTTTGTTACTATGGCTTTGTGATGTGTGTTGAAATTAGATATCATGAGGGTTCTTTCAGCCTTGTTCTTTTTTCTTAGCATTCGCTTTGGTTGTTCTAGGTCTCTTATGTCTCCATATGAATTTTAGGGTTTTTTTTCTAATTCTGTGAAGAATATATTTGAAATCTTGATGGTGATTTCATTGAATCTATAGATAACTCTTGATAATATAAGCATTTCAACAATACTAATTCTGCCAATTCATATGCTTGGGATGTTTTTCTATTTTTTAATATCTTCTTCAATTTGTTTATTTAGTAATTTTCTTTGTAAAGCTCTTTCACATCCTTGGTTAGGGTGATATGTAGGTATTTTTTAAGTTATTATAATTGAATTATTTTTTTGATTTTTGCTTACCTCATTCATTACTGATGTGCAGGAAATATATTGATAAAAATATTTGATTTTTTCCTACTAGATTTCTTTTTCCTTTCTCAAACACATTGACACACACTTACCTAAGGTAATTTGCTTATGTATGTCCTTAATTCTATTATCTTATGAGATGAATAGACCCTTTTATTAGTACTCATATGAGAACACCTGTCTCCCCTCCACCTCCTCTCTCGTTTCCCTCTACTTCCCTTTCTCTCCCTAGGTTTGTTTACTTTGGTGTTGCATAGGCAGTCTGATTCCTTTTGGGGGGGAAGCAATTCCATTGTTTTATTTCTTGCAACATTTGTAGGCAGACAAAAGGACTGTGCCTGCAGTGTTCTGCCATAGTTGTAGAGATTTGGGCTTAACCATATGACTAGTTAATTGTGTTGTCAGACAACCTAATATAAATCTGAAAGTGGGATAGTTCTGCTCTAGGCTTCTGTTCTGCTGCTCTGGAGAACCTGAGGTGTGAAGAAAATCTAAGACACCACATTATATCACAACACAAAGGAGGAATAACAAAGACAAAGGTAAAACTTCGCCTGTTAATGCAATCAGTCCAGTTTAGTCACTACAAAGAATATGAGCTGTGGATAAGTGTGATGATTTTCTTTCAATTCTCTGAGCTATCCCACGTCATCCAATATTTTTGTTGCCTGTCACCAAGAAACTAATACAGATCCACTTTACATATTTTGAAAGACCAATCATAAATATTGTTCTATGTTAGTATTAGCAAATTACAAGTGATGTACCACAGAAATGGTCATGTGTATACAACTGTATTAGGATTCAAAGCTGAAAAATTCTTAACTAATCAGTTCATGAGATTTGAGATCCTTTACATTTCTACTGGGTACCTATTTATACTGTGATATGTGCTTCCTTTAACACAGCGGCTCAATTCTTCCCAAATGAACTTCAGATCTTTGTAAGTTTAGTCCAGATGGATCTGCAGTACATCTCCCTATAATTTCTCTCCACTGGTTTTACTCTCTTTTTGTGCCATGTAAAAAGCATCTCTGAAGTGGTCCTTGAACATGACGGAACCTTCTCTCTGCTTTGAGTGAAACACTTTGGCAGCATGGGAATCAGTATACTCTTAATTTTATAAAGAATTTTTCTGGGTGATTTGGGCTGATTAACATTCTAGAAGTAGTGGTGAAGGAGAGAACTTTGGATTGCGTCCAACCAAGAGCAGCAAATGGAGCTCATCCATTGGGAGGCCTAGAGAGGAGGATATCACAGAGCAGGTGCGCTTTGCCCTTCCTAAACATCACCAAATACTAGTCTCACCCAAAGGAGCAGCAAATTCTAAGAAAGAAAATTCATCTCTATGGAAATGCATACTGATCCACAGTACAAGGCCAAATAAAATTATTCTGTGGGCACAGAAAGAATTTATAGTATTTAAAAAATTGTATATCAAAATGACACTACCCTTGACTGAAACAAAGTTCTGCCCTTTACTAAATTTTAATCTTTATAAATATTAACTTCTTCACCTGAGTGGAAAGTAATTATAAGTCCTATCTCAAAAAGTTACTATAAAAATTAAATGTCATAAAACATGAAAATGGTCATTGCCAACATTGTGTTTCAAACCTTACATGATCAGATTTATAAGGTTTTATTGATTCATTTCATCGATAATCTAACCCAAATATTTTCATAATTAAAATGTAACTAAATTGCTTAAGGTAGCTCACTGCCTGTAATTGTTTCCATATTACTGTCTTATGCCCTAACACTGTTTAGCAATATCTGAGTGTCATTTCTTCTTTCTTATCATCTTTATCAGTAGAACCTCACACTATTTTAAAGTTTGAGTGTTCAGTAATAGTTAGGCCAATGGGTTAAATGTTTGGTCCTCACTTTGATGAAAACCTAAGGAGGAGTCTAGTGGCAAAGCCTCAGGTCACTGGAGGATACTGTCACAGGGGACTGAGGAACTCTAATCTCATCTTCTTTGTCTATTTGCTTTCGGCATAATAAGATGAATGGCTTTACTCTGCACCACATTTTCCCCAAGAATATCCTTCCTCATGCAAGCTAATAAATCATGAACTGAAACCTCAGAACCTCTGAACCTCTGAACAAAAATAAACCTTTTCACTTCATAAGTTGCTTAGGTCGTACATTTGTTACAGTGATGCAAAACTAACAGAACAATTGTTGAGAAATTGACCAATTTGAACTACATTCTTAATATTAATCAAGGCAACAATCTATTTGAAGTATCACTATTGTTTTTACCTTTTTATGCAGTATAAGGCATAGACAAAAAAAAAGAGGGCATAATTGTTTTCTAATCTGTGAAATAGAGGCACTAATATCATTTCCCCCAAGGGACTTTTTAGAGGTACAAATGAATATAAAACATTTGGAAGTGTGTTGACTAATACATAACCTTTCAATAAAAGTTAGCTTTCATTATTATCAATGAACATTAAACTATAATTCTTGAAATATTTCCACCATGGTTTCTCCTAGCACTAACTCATCCTGATAACTCTACAGGAAAGTTTCTCTTGCCAGAAGTAAGTGCTAATACTCAAGTGAGGCTCACAAAGGCTGAGTCTTTGTTTGACACTCAAGTTTGTCCTTGAAAAGTGTATCCTTTCTCCATTCCTTATGAAGCTGGCAGTGCACCTCCACACAGCAGTCACTCTCAAAATCTTCTGAACTGAGTCTGTTTTCAAACTAACCCTGGAGCAGCACCACTGATTGGCCATCCAGCGTTGCAAGCATGCTGTAGATTAGGGTTCCAACTAGTTTGATCCCCTACTTACCAGGAAGAAATGCTGGCAATTACCATTGAGTTTGGCTCAGAGGCAGCTGGGGAGGCACATGCTCCGCAGAGCTTTGGGAAATTTCTTCTCTATTGTCCTGGTGCTTTATTCGATTATATCACTGCCAGGTTTTTCCACCCCACGTTAAATGTTCCATCCTTTGCAATCAAATGCAATTCTTGAGCCCCATTTAAAAGTAACAATAGCAGTGCTCCACAGAATGGAAAAACAAAAGGAAGAAAAAATAGAAAAGGGATCTAATTTACCAGAATATATTTATGAAATGCGAAGATAAAGCTGTTCCTGAGAACTCATAGGGGGCAGTGTTGATTCACAGGGGGTTTGCATTTTGCAGGCAAGTCCTTGAGAAACAGTTTGGTTAGCTCTGACACTGTGGCTATACAAACCCTCAGGCCTTTGCAAAAATGCTCTGGGAGTCTCCGCTGCATAATAACAGCTTTGAAAATTAAGAAATACTACTAACAGTCAGCCTCCCTGGATTGTGAGGCAGCTTTGGTGTTGTAGGACTGAACCATTGGGTGTAGAAATAAATTGGACTTTTAGGAAATTTGGTTTGCTACTTCCAACTCTTGGTTCTTTCACAGGACAGTTGGAAGGAAAAATACATAGTTAAGGGCTCATAACCACCCTGCAGTTTCAGTTACCTTCTCCATGTAAGCAGAGCCTATCATCTGAGACTACCTTACAGATGCAGAGGCCAAGATCATCGAATTAAAAGTAAGCAGATACTTTAGAAGCAAAATTAGGCTGTTTCAATGAACAGCTTTGCTTGAAGGCTTTTGCTTGCTTTGAAAGACACTCTTTCCACATATATGGTGGACCAGAAATGCCTGGGAGCTATGGTCCCTATCTCCAGCAGCCCATAGCCAATGATTGATGCAAATTTATATTTAAACATTCAAGTATCTCTACCATGAAACTTTACCTTTTCAGTTAAAGGAATTCTGGGGCATATATTTTACACTGGTTCCCAGAGTTATCATCATGGTAAATTCAACTTGCTCTCTGGTAAAACTTGCTAGGTAGCAAGCAATGCCCCCTATACTGACATGTTTTCTGTCCCTATCTCTCTTTCCATTATGCTACCCAGGTTTTGTAGTATGTGCCCCAAGCATCAGCTTCTAATCTCAGGCTCTGCCTCTGGGACAATCTGAAGATTCCTTTATATGTTGCACTCACACTGTTTTTCCAACGTAAGATTTCCTAAAGTTTTATTAACTATGCCCTTTGCTCATTGGTAGGTCTATTGAGATCATTGTCTGTGGCTTTGTGATTTTGCTTTGTTGGATTTTAACAGTCTTAGCATGTAGGGAGATGCAGTGCATTTCCGTGCCAATTAATCAAATTGAATTTGTAAGGATTGTTTTAGCTAGTTCCTTCAGAGCTGGAATGAAGAATCCAGGGCCCCTGAAACCTGCTGTGCTTATGCAGCAGCATGACCTGCCCCTTCTGTGTGGGCTTTCATTGCTTCTGCCTATGCAGCAGACCTTCCACTTTCCTTCCTCTCTACCGCTGGGGACAGGGCTAGTTAAGCTCACCTTTCAGGTTCATGTAGTCCTTATTTATGACCATAGGGATCCAAACTGGGTCACTGAGATTTATGTAAGCACTTTTGATAGAACTGCTGGAAAACTGAAGCTTGATATTTTTCCTTTCTCTTTTCCTCTTCCCTCCTCCATACCTTCTCTGTTTTTCTTCCTAATATTATTGCAACTACTGAGTTTATAGGGTGCAAAGTTAGAACTTCTTGTTCTAATGTAAAGCTCGATATCTGGCTTCCAAAGAAAAAAGCTTGCTTAAAGTAAAACTGATCAGAGAGGAAGGATGAATGGGGAGGCTGAGGTAGACGTGGAGGTGGAGGTACAGGTAGAGGTGAAGGTGGAGGTGGAGATGGAGGTTGAGATGGAGATGGAGATAGATTTAAAGACAGATATAGAAAGACAGAGATAGAAAGACAGAGATAGAAAAACATAGAGAAGGGAAGAGAGAGACTCTAACTGCTATACAACTCTGGTGTCGTGATAACTAAATACTGGATACTGGATAGCACATAAATAAACAAAATTTATTTCTCATCCTTCTGAAGCTAAGCAGTCCAGGGCCAAGCAATAAGGATGTGGTATCTAGTGAGGAGCTGTTCACTCGATGACATTTTCTCATGTGAGTCCTCAGATGGCCAAAGAGCGCAAAGCTTTCCCTGCAGTCATTTTCTAATTTGATATCATCAGTTAACTGCTTCTGAAGAGGCCCCTCCTGTGGGGATCGTCACGGTGGGGCTTTGACCCAACACAAGCACTTTGGAGAACACATTTAGACCACAGAAGCATTATTTTAGTTTTCTCTCATAGATGTGCTGAAGCTCTTGAACTTTCCCAAACTGTTAATTGACTTAAGTCCTCTGAGTTGAACCTCTACAAAGCACAGTATAAAACTGTTAAATTACCCACTTGGTGAAGTATAAAGAACTCACAGATTCACATCATATTCTCACAGTCCATAGAGGAGGATTATTCACCACATGCAGTCTGAAGAGTGATTTTACAACATTGCTTCTTCTGCTGCTGCTGTTGCTTCTGCATCTGCATCATCTTCTGTCTTCTGTCTTCTTTCCTCCTTCTCCTCCTCCTCCTTCTCCTTCTTCTTCTTCTTCCTCTTCTTCTTTCTCCCTCTTCTAGAGATCTCAAGGTATTTTCTTTCTAAAAGAGACACAAGCTGAATTGTTTCCTTTCAATTTCCTCAGTCACACAGAACTCCTTTGTAGTACTTTTTTAAGAGGCCAGCATACCTTGGTTGTTTGTTCCATATGATGAACGGGCTTGTTGCTTATTAACCTCCAAAATAGGCAGCTCCACCATTACAGTTTATGGTCTGTATGAGACAACATAAAAATAAGACACATTCTCCCCCATGCACATTTCAAACGAAATGTAACAGAAAAGAAATAAATAAAAATGGAAAAAAATACCTTAAATAGTTTATGTTGAAAAATGTCATATAGGTAATAATGGTGCTTATATGGGTTTTGGGCAGAGACTTTGATAATGAAGGTTAAATGAGGGAATGTTACAAAAAATGTTCACTGTTCATAAAAATAAATCTCTGGCATGAACCAGAATGGAATAAACAATGTTGCAGGTGCCAGGAGCTGCTGGGGTGACCTCGGCCTTAGGCTGGTAATGGCTGGATGTGCTGACACCACACACACTCACCTCAGCACAATCCACTCAACTCTCCATCACAGAAACACTGAGCTTTGGGGCCCTGAGAGTGACTCTTCAGCCCTCCCCCTGAAAAACAAAGCTTCATCATTTTCTAGCGTTTTCCCTTTCCTAACTGTGGCTGGGTTTCCAGGAACCTACCAGGCTAAGCATCTGTGAGGCATTTCAAATGCAAATGTCCAGGGAGGCAGAGAGGTTGTGAAGGGGTACAGCAGAACTGGAAGGCACAAGGACAAAGTGGAGAAGAAATTACTCATGGGGAAGTGTCACTACTACTCAGCTGCGAGAGTGCCAGTGCAGTGGGAAGTAAACTGGAAGTCTGGCTTTTATGTGCCATTTCCCACATTTCAGTTATTGCATCCAATCTCTGGTTTGCATGTTCCATGTTCAGGTTAATATTCTTTATATGAATTGTATGGGACCAGGTATGTTTCAGGTAGTGGAATTCACTGCACTTTGGAATACTTGTATAGACTTTACCAACTGGACATTTATAGACTAACAATCCAAAATCCAAAATCTGTCAAAATTCAAAACTTTTGAGCAGTATTAACTACTAAAGTTTCCAATTTGAGGACATTTTTAATTTCAGGATTTTGGATTAAGGCTGTTCAAGCCATGCATACACGTGGGAGGCAGATGAACGTGCGTTTATGGAACAAAATTGGCCTAGCAGCTAGAGTCTGCAATCTCTTCCTAAGCAAATGCTGAGGTTATAATTATCTGTGCTTGGTTTCATTGATTATTGTCATAGAGCTCTCAGATAATTGTCCCCCAGGGTGCACAGTCTTGGAAGTAAAAGCTAATATGCGAAACTGCCACTGATCAGCATATGATATGTGCTGCACATTTTGCTTTGGGGTTTTCACAGATTATGTCATTATATCATCCCTTCATCCCTAAAACGAAATCACTGGTACTATCCCATATTAGAGATGGGGTCTGAGATCTGGAATAAAGAAGTAATTGGACCAAGGCAGGAGATAGAGGAAGGAGATCCTGTGTGCACCCCTCACATCTTGTCCTTGTGCTGAGGCAGTCATGGAACCTCCCCTTGGGTGCTTTCCTCTGGCTTCCTCTGGTTGCATCAGATTGCCATTGCACCACAGGATTGCTATCTGCCAGTGGGGCCGGGAGCTGAAGGATCCTCCTGGTTACCAGGTCTGGGGCACACTGCAGAGGGCGCCCATAAAATCCTGCATGAGTAAGGACTGGCAGTAGCAAATAATGCTTCCTTGTATCAACGTTTTCTCCTCTAGTCACATTTTTGTGCCTCATTGGGAGATCACATTCCTTATTAAAATGTCTCACACATATCTTTATCTCTGGTTTTGCTACTGGAAACCTAAGTTAGGACAGTGAATGCCAAAGCTGAAATTGAAATCTAAGTTTGGTTAATCCTCAAGTGAACATGTAATAAAATTAGTCAGTAAAGCCTTTATGTGATTCCATTACCAAGTCATTTCTAGTGTGATCCTTAAGTAAATTTTATCATAAAAATGATTCTTTAATCAGCAAAAAAACAAAACAAACAAACAAACAAAAAAAACAACAGTAAATAGTATGTGGTAAGCAGCACTCAGAAAGCTATTCAAATGGGAAGAGGAGTAATGTATAATGTGTTTCTCATTCATTAAGAATTCTATTTCTTTTGGGCTTACCTAATGCCTGACTCTGCCACATTCAAGAGCAGGCACCTAGAACTACGGTGATGGAAATGGAGCCTGAAGACCTTTTTGGGACTGGAGGCCATCATGACAATCTCAAGTGTCCACAGTGCCAATCCAGGATCTTAAGTTAAACCACTTTGGGTCTTGTTGAAATCTGGAAGACAAGTGTGTTGTTTTCATTCCCACACATACTCAAACTTAAGGCTTTCTACCATTCTTTGAACACATGACTCATTCGGTCTGCCAATCATTTTCTTACCTTGGGTAGCAATGTGGGCATGAAAATTATCTCACTTTCCTTTTGATATGTTTTCTAAGGAAAATAGCTACAGAAAGATGATGGTGATAATGATGGCAAAGGGTGCTGTCATTCCATTGAGGGGCACTAAGGTGGGGATAGAAGGCTTGGTTCTTCAAGCAGTGGCTGCGTAGAAATGCAGGCCCCCTCGTGGCTGATCTCACTGTCCAGAGAAATCAGAGCCGAGTGGAGCTGGTGAAATCTCCAGTCTCAAATGTTAACGGAGAATTGAAATTTCTACAAAACACCAGCAATTCAAGACTAGCAGAACAAAGGGAGCACAATGATTTGGGAGCCCTTGTGCTCAGGCCACAAGTCACTGTCTGGAGTGCCAGGCCTGCCCTTTTTCTTCTCCAAAATCCTTGATCCTGTGGGTGTTTTCCTGGGAGAGGGAGAAGACTTGGAGAAGTAGAAGTGTACTTAGGTGTCTTTGAGTCTGTCGTTTTAAGTGCTCTGCTTGTCTCCTCTTTCTGTCTCTAGAGGAAGTAAGTTTGGATGTGTGTGTGTGTGTGTGTGTGTGTGTGTGTGTGTGTTTCAGAAAGAGTTCAAAATAGAACCTAATTTAAGAAAAATAAGCAAACAAACGTGTTCATGGACTTCTTTTGGAACTCATAAAGGGTCCAAAAAATTAATCAATCATTCAAACAGGTGCCTTTTGGGGCCAGAGAGATGGCTCAGTTGAATAAGTGCTTCCCTGGGCCTGAGTTCAATCCCCAATTCCACAAAACAAACAAACAAACAAAACCAGATGCCTTTTGCTGATGGATCACAGTATTTGAACACATAAAAAGAATTATAAAAAAATTATAAAACAGCCAAAAGGATGGCATAACTTTTATTTATCTTTTTCTTTGTGTAAAATAATTGCTTTTCCTGAACAGATTTCTATGAGCCTTGATGATCAGTTGGCTATTTTAGTAGTTCATTGTCTCAGCTTTTAGAAAAAGCCCTTTCTAAATGGGATTCGCTATGTCATAATTGTATAAAATATTCATTAAGATTATGCTTTTAATGGATTCTTTTGGAATGAACTCAAGCAGAGAGCTACGTGCGGATTTGTGGAGCATTTGCTATTCCTGGGCTGTGTCTTCCCTGTGTGATCCTCCTCCATGCTTCTCTCTCGACCCTCTTGCCCATAGGTTCTCATCTGAGAGAGGTCCTAATGCTGCATGGATGGGTCTGTCTAAGTTCCGAAATTCTTTTTCTTCACAGTCATGTGGAGTGCAGTTGCCACATAGAATTGCCTAAATGTGAGTGTTTGAGCTCTGTAATCAGACAAATTTTGCCTTACATCTTGGATTTTTCATTTATTGGTGTTTTGACTCCCAGTTAAGAATTTTAACACCCCAGAGCCTTGTGTATTATCTTTCTCTTTGCTGGACATAAGACCTAACAGTCACAGTTTAGAGAAAAGTTTGAATACCAAGGTAGGAACATCAAGGCAGAGGCAAAGTTACTTGGATGGTAGTGTTCTGGAAGCAGGGAAAAGTGGTAGGGAGGAATGCCCCTAAGATACTCTCCCTCTTGCAGACACACTCAGGAGCTTGCTACTTGTTGAGAACCACAAATTCATAATGGTTATTTTGCATACTTCCCTAAGGGATAAGTAGAGGCTTGGGATTGTCCATGTCACCCTTCTGAGAGTTCCTATTAACTCTTTTGGGATCAGCCATCCTCACCCACCCACTAAGAGTAAACTGAGACTACTAAGATTTAAAAACACTCCAGGGCAAGATCTTTCTTAGCATGTAATCATCTCTACCCTTTTGAGTCATCCCCAGTGACCTCTGAGTCTTCACCTGACCTTGAAACATTCCTAGCCTTTCCTAACATTGCAGACACACAATAAGTAGTGGCTGGCTTGGAGAGACTTCCCCTCTTTCATCCTAAGCATTGGCCTTCCCAGCCCATTCCTTTCTCTGTGCCCCTCTTCCAGGCATTTTAGAGATCTTGGCCAGATCCCAGATACCTTCTAACCTACTGGACATTTCTTAATCTAATAAAGTTGACAAATCAGGATTAATTGTGGCCAGTATTTACATTAGAGGGTACCTGTGAAAACTGAATGGGGAGTGTTTTTAAAGTCCTCAGTTTGTGTGTCTGGGACATGCTAAAAATACCTTTGCCATAGCCATTATTTTCTAAGTATAGGCATAAGTCCCACACCACCCCTAGGACTCTTAAAGGTTGTATGAAGCTTTCTTCTTGGCCAAAGGCATTGGTTCTTCTTCCGCAGTAACCATGGAAATAGAGCTGACTGAGCACCTTTAAACAAATGAAAGACCATGGAGCAGAGAAGTTAAGTGAAATGATCAACATTTTTCTGCAACTAGGTGATGGTATCTGAGAATAAATGATAAATTATGATTTTGTTCTTAGTATGAATTCCAATTCCTTATATCAGATTAGCATCTTCTTTTCTCTCCTTTCTTTTTTCTTGGTGCAGGGTCTCACTACACAGCTCAGACTCAGGGATCCTCCTGATTTCTGCCTCCCTAGTGCTGAGATTACAGGTGTGTATCACCATGCCTGGAGTCCATTGCTGATAAGAGCACTTAGAGCTGGGGCTGAAGTGGAGTGTAGAGCCAGGGATCAAACCCTGGGCTCTGCACTTACTTAAGCAAGTGCTTAGTCTGCTGAGCTATGCCGCCGGCCCTTCTCTTATTCTTTAAAATAATTTAAGCATACCTGAGCTTGCAGTCATGACCTCTGCCATTTATTTATTTATTATTTATTTATTTCTGGACTTCAGAAATCTTTTACTGAGTACAAGGCAAACAATGGGATAAAAATATTATACAGAGTGAAGAGAGGCTGAGGAAATCAATGTAAAAATGTAAACAGCTCAATGATGAACTAGACTTTTCAAACTTACTGTTTATACCTAAGACAATTTTAGAAATGAAATCTTACCCAAAAAGTGTTTATACAACATTGAAAACAATTGAAATGATTTGGATTAAAAGGGCTATATTATCTATGCAAAATCTGTACAGCAGGGGCCTGTTTTCAGCAAGTAAGACTATTTACGAGTAAGAATATCTTACTCCTGTAGCGTGGTCCTGTTTAATAGGATGGCTAACTCACATTCTTGTAGAGTTAGTCTGTAAGGCCTCAGCTTTCCCATAGAGACTCCACGTGGACCTATTTCCACCAGAGAACTATTTATACTGCCCTGTGGACACACATGTATATACTCCCTCCCCCACGAATGTCTTGAGTAAAGGGATTATAGCCCATCCAATTTTATATCTGCAGTGACAATTAGTAGGCGTTCACTGTTAAAATGCATGAATGTTAAATAAAATTATTTTACCACTGTTAATATGTCAAAGATTGTCACCTCTACACATTCCAAATTAAAGACACAAAATTACTACCAAATTTACTGTGGCTTTAATAATATAGCACTTTGGAAACTTTTTAATGTAAGTAAATACCCTACATTTACTAATTTTCAGAGTAGCTGCACAAATTTAGCATTCTCCATGCAATGGAAAACCTGCTTGGAAGTTACTTTATTCTTTTCCTCTTTTTCAAAAGTGCATCTCATAGGGCCAGCTGCTTCTTTCTGAAGGACCACTTGGTTTTGGACTGAACATTCTGGCTGCAGGACAGCATCATAAAGTTCTGTTTTTCTTCTTTTCTTTATTTGTGGAACTGGAAAATGGATTCATTTTGTTTTGCTTCCTTAAAATTCTTTTCAGTCTCTTTCCAACCATTGCTGTTGCTAGTAGCATCTCCTTGTCAGACTTAAGTCTTTTATGAAAGTGCTCAATGTCTCAAAGAGGCAGTAGTTCACCCCTGGGCTCCTCATCACTGTCTATTTCAACATATTTCCTCTTTGGGGCCTTCCCTGGGGCAGCAGCGAGCTCTTTCCTCCTTGGAGTCATATGGATTTGCTGGAAGTCTTCTTGAGTCAAGACCTAACTAGTGCTGATGGCTACGGGTGTGGTCCTTTGGTCCTCTGTGGCCATTTTTCTCAACTTCTGGGTGATCTCTTGCTTTTCTTCATCAGAAAACTGGTGTACATTGACCTATTCATCATCAACCTCCTCCTCTTCACTGAGATTGGTACTTTACCACCCATCTTCATTTTCAGCATCTTCTTCTTTCTCAACTTCCAGAACCTCTGCTCCTGCAATGTAATAATTAGCATCTAATTCACCATATTCCCATACTCTAGCTGCTGTAGGGTTGCCCCAGAATTAATTTCTTCTGTAACATCTGAGAATTCAGCATCCGGAAGAGCTGGACCAACATTCTGGTGGACATCATTACATTCTTATCTTTGTGCATCTTATACTGAGCCAGGTCTTAGTGAAGTTCCTCAGTCATGGCTAGAGGACATTGAACTGTTATCTCCTTTACAGCATTGATGCATATTGTCATGACTTCCTGAGAGCTCTTGTCAGTCACAAAATTATTGGCCAAAGTTATGAGCAATGATTGAATGATCTCCAGAGGTACAAGGTGTTGAAAGGCTTGTGCAGGAAACAGAATGATCTTTGTTACTTCTATATGGTGGGACTGCAGAAACCTTTGGAGAAAGGGGTAGAAATCGAAAAGAAAAAGCTCACGGATTCCCACCAATCTGGAGGTGAGGTTCAGAGGCATCATCTTCACTTCAAACCTCTTCTGAGAGTGCTTTAGCTGTTTGAGCAGTTTTTCCGCAAAATCTTGGGGGCCATGAATCAAGTGAATAGCTGAAAAGTTAAACAGCTCAGGCTTTTTCTTCTTCTTTTGTTTCTTGAGCACTTTCATTGTCTTCTTATTTTTGGAGCTCTTCTTCCCTGTGATATACTGCACAAGCAAATCTCTTGCTGTGGGTCTTTCATCCTCAGATTTGAAGTCACTATCTTTTTTTTCTCATTTTCATCTTTCTGAAGGTGAAATGTCAGAGCAGCAACCAACATCTTAGTGACACTGGGGAAACATGCAGTTGTGATAACACGGACAGCTTTGGCATCATTCCAGATGTTCCTTCAGTACAGCCCAGTCATCACATCCAATGACGTCTTGGCTACAGTTGCATTGCTGTCTCTCAGCATGGTACAAATAAAATTCTGTAGTACTTTGTTCATTTCGTTGTTCTTGTGTTTAATATTTATAGTCTTAATATCAGTCACAATATGTGTGCATAAAGTCTTTCACAGACACTTATCATGGCAACACATAAGCTCAAAGAACAGCTCCAGCACACTTGATGGACTGATGAGATTCTTGTTTCTCAGCCAGATCAAAACTTTGCAAAATGTCATTTGAAGATCTGGATCTAAGACGGTGTGATTATAGGAGAGAAGATCTTTGAGATCTCAAGGAAAGTTACTCAAATGTGCTAGATAACACCAATTTGTGCCATGAACGTCACCAGCTCTGCCAGTTCTTTGCTGGGTTAATGTTTATTTGGTTGTAACTTCAAAATCTCCACATTGGATTAGTAGTGATTATGCTGCTGGAGAAACTCCTTGATGTAGGCCTGTGGGTCCTGCTTGATAAGATTCTGTAACTGTGGGAGGTTGCTGGGCAGCTTGTTGTTTCTGTTGTACATGTTGGTTGCACATTGGCTCCTGGCAGAGTAGTACTAGAAAACTTGCACCCTACTGCAGCTCCAACCTAATGGGAAACAGCACAGGGGACAACTGGTAAGAGCCGCTATAAGGACTACCACGTCTGCCATTTAATTTCTATCTATTTAACTCTGTTCCTTTCAGTCCTGAGCAATCACCTTCTTTCCAACTTTTTGGAACATGGTCAGAGAAATAAATATTCATAATGAATGTTCCATATCTTGGCCCCACTAGCCTCAATGTGTGCAGCATCAAGGCCCGGCTCAAGTGTTCAGCCCACATTCCTTTGCTTTTTTGTTCTGAAACTCAACGTAGCCATAAGAGACCTGTACCTCTTTTGGGGAGCAACATGGAGCAAATTACCTCAATATTTAGGTCTTTGTAGCTCCATCCTTAAATTAGAAAGGATGATTAATATATTCATAAGGGAATGATACTTGTCCAAGAAGGTGTGGAAGAAATTTAGCAATTTTGCCTATTTTCTTCTAGGTTGGATTGGGCTTGGGTTTTATTTTCATAATCTTCAAATTGAAGTCACAAACAGTTATTATAAAATTGGTGGAATAATGAAGCAGCTGTTTCCCAGGGCAGCATCTTGCAAAGTGACAGGGATAGAGCAAGCATCAGGAATGGGTCAGAGGCTGCCTAAAATAGACTCTTCCTTGGTGTCTCAGTCCTGGGAGGGAAAATATGCTCATCAAGATCCTGATTAAGCAGGGATTGCCAACGGCGCTCTTCGTAACCAAGGCAAACAAGATCTTTTTGCTTTTTTAGCTCTTAAAACAAAAATCCATCAAGATTTAATCACACTGCTCTATCTACATGACCTAACCTCTGAGTGTTCCTGAGAACATTTTACTCTGTCTCCAGGCCCTAAAGCATGTACCTCGATGGGAGCCATGGTCCCTTTAGAGTTTTCACTTGAGTGGAAGAGGCAAAGATTGCTTTATGTTCCTTTTGACTCTCTTCTAAATTAACATGAAATTAAAGATGGCAGTAGCTAGGGACAAAAAAAGAAAGAATAAAGGAGGGGATGAGAGGGGCAGCTGTTTGAAAAGTCATCTTAGAACCTGGGGGAAACTGTTTCATCAGTCTTGATAGTTCCCTTCCAAGCCATCAGCAAAATGAAAATGCCTCACTCAGCCAAATCTAAATCCTTTCATCTAGGTCTCCAAAACTCTTCTCTGGGGGTAAGTCAAGGATGTACATCCCTCCAAGCCATGCCTCTAGCATAAGCACAGGTGTTACTGCCCTCCCTCACTCTTCTTGCTCCTCCTTCCCCATGACTGGTCCCTCCTGGGCTCCACTGCCAAACCATTGCCAGCATAAAGGTGGCCACAGCTGACTCTGTAATAGAGAAGCCACATGGACACTAATGTCTCAGTATTAGTTAACAAAGCATGATTTCAGCCAATCATATTTTGCATAGTATTAATTAAACCTTGGGTAGAAGTTTGGAAACTCCCAACCCAAGGGTGATTGGGAGCTTTGAACCTGGAGCAGGGATCTATAGCTGTGGTTAAGATTTTATGAGCCTTGCCTGAAATCAGGCTTGGGTTTTGAGTCAGAGAATGGAGAGAGATGTGGGGAAAAGGCCCCTGCTACATTTTACTCTTAATTGCTTCTCATTTTTGCCACTGGCTTGTTCTCCCTCCCTCCTCCCACCGATTATCCCTGCCACTTGCAGGGTAATTCCACCCATCTGCATACAGAGATGAAGTGTGGCTTACACAGTGGCAAATATCTTTGTAAGAACAATCTTGGTAGAGCTTCTTTGAGTGTAATGGCCAGATGGCTTGCATTAGACAGAAAGGCTCCAATTGCGACATTCTGACCTTCTAAACTGTCCCTCATTAACAGTTTCAGAGATCCTTTTATTTTCCTTCCTTCTTCTGTCTCTTTTCACTCTTTTTTCTGCTTGAACTGAAATTGTATTTATTTGAAATTTAGGAGTAATGCTTTTCTGTCTGTGAACTGCTGTTCATGCATCATAGGAAAGCCATTTTTTATTATATTATTTTATTTTTATATTTGTGGGGCTTTTTTGAGATAGGGTCTCACTATGAAGTTTAGGCTGGCCTTGAACTTACTGTGTAGCCCAGGCTTGCCTCAAACTCAGAGTGATCTTCATACCTCAGCCTCCAAAATGCTAGGATTACAGGTGTGTACCACCACACCTGGTTAAGAAAATCAATTTTAAAAACTAGAAAACTAGGAAGACATCATTCATCAAGGAATAATAGCTCACGTTAGTGTGTTTAGCATATGTCACTTTCTGTGCTGTGTCTCACATGTGATCTCATCTTGTTTAGTCATTTTAGCAGCCATGAGAAATAGGAATTGCTACTGTCTGTTTTCTGCAAGATGCTCAGTGACTTACCCAAGGTCACACTGTTAGTGAGCAGTAGAGCAGACTTTCAGTACATGTACATGGTCTGGCTCAGGCTGTCTTTGTGTCTAATGTGCTTTACTGTCAGTCTAGGAATAGAAATCAGGAGAGGACACACCAGTTAGGAAGATTCCAAATGAGTCGCTCCTGTCTTTAGGCAAGATCTGTACGTCGGGGATCTTGGCACTTTCTACACTTCAACTCCCTGTACCATATGCCTGGAAGCCTGGTTTTTATAGGGATGAATTTTCATTAACTTAGCACAAAAACACCTTTGGTACTTAGAATTGAGAAGCTTTTTCTAGGCCAAGGAAGGCCATAGTCTATAAGGACCTGCAATGGCCTCTGTTAGTATACCCTCTGCCCTTATAGCAACCGTACAAGGGAAGCAGACCAATATATGTGCTTCCTTGGGTTGAGTGCCTGGAATCAGTGTAGGGAAATCATCCACATACCCCTTAGCTAAATTACCTTTTCAACACTACCTATGTACTCTCTGCTGCTCTTTCTTCAGGATGTCTAGGAACACTGACCCCCCGTGCCAGCCACGGCCATCTCTCCCTCTCCTTTTCATATACCATTCCTTGACTGATCAACCCACGTCCAGCACACATGCTTTATGAAGGCCTCTTACTACATTCATTCAGACTACAGGCAAGTCTGGGAATCATTTTGTCCAGTAAGGATGGTTTTTTATATTTCTGCCAATGTCTGCTAACTATTGACATAAAAGTTCAACTCTCAAAGGGCAGATTTGAAAACTTTAGTGAAAATCTACTTTATGTCTTAGTCCATTTCCTGTTGCTTTACCAAAATATGTGCAGCTAGGTGAGTTGCAAGAAGACAGGCTCACTGGGCTGAAGTTCTAGAGGCCCTGCGGCTGCTGCTGGTATCTGCTCAGCTTCTGGAGCAGGACTCCTGCCACCGCATCTCAGCAGAAAACGGGGGCTGCTAAGCGGGCGTGTGCGGAGGAGAAGCCACTAGTGAGAGACAGTGAGAGAGCATTGATGAGGAAGCCTGTACTTTGTAACACGCTATTTTCAGGTAACGAAATCACTCTGTGGGAGCTATGGCATATTTATCTATTCATGAGAGATTAGCATCCAGTATATCAACCTCTTAAAGTCCCCATCACCTCTCAATCCCATTCTGGGTACCAAGCTTCAACAAGAGTTTTGGTGGGGATGAATCACGTTCAACTCTAACCATTTTACAGATTGAAAGTTTTACCCGCTTCACATGTATGGTTCAGTGACTTGTGGGACATTCACTGAGATAGGAGGCCTTTATCACGTGCTTTGAACACTGCAGGAAGACACATCATCTGTACTTATGCTTAATTTGTCTCTATCCCTGTTTATGTAAATAAAATCCCACAATGAGTGGTATTTTGTATCTTGCTTCTTTTATAAAAAGACACTTTGCATTATTATGAATTATTTTTTACATCAGAATATATTCCATTATACAGTAAAGCTATATTTTACTATCATCTGTTGATAAACAATTGGGTTATTTCTACTTTTTTGGTTATTATGGCTGAAGCTACTATGAAAGTTAATTTGCAAATTTTTGTGTGGTCATTTTTGTCAATTTTAAAGAGAATAAAATATTTTCAAAAATTTAAAATGATACAGAATTTCAAAGCAAGATGACAGGAAACCAGTAATGGTTGTCATATTACATACTGTCATCTTCAAAGTAGTTGATCAAATTACCAAATATAAGAATGTAAAATTGGTCAAAAATTTTTTTTTTTAAATTAAGCATTAACTGTGTGATCATTTTTTTCCCATTTGTCTTAAAATCTATTTTCCTTGATTTTAGAAACCATTCTTATTTGGTCATGTATCTCGTTAAAATTTGTTTAAAATTTATGTGTCTTGTTAAAATCTTGTTAAAAGTACAAGATTGCAAAAATTAAATTAAAAACACTTTTTAAAGCTTTAGGGTAATGTAGGTAGAGTCAGTTAAGAGAAATTTAAGCTTTAATTATTCTATGCATCCCAGTTCATGTAACAGCTTCCCCTGTGCTTCCCATAATGTTTTTGGGAAATTCATTTATTTTTATTACTCCTTATTTGCTGCACATAGAGTTTACAGTCATCTTAGGAACTGGGGCATGTACATAAGACATCTAGATTCTTCTTCCTTTCCCCTTCCTCCTGCCTCACCTCTTTCCATCTTTAAAGCTCCTGTCCCTATTATTATTATTGTTATTGTTATTATTAATTTTTAGTTCATTTCTCTTCGAAGATATCTTAATATGGAATTTCTTGGTCATATGATAAGCAGATATTTTACATTTTAAGAAATGTCCAAAGTGTTCACAGAGTTTTTCAAAGTGGCCACATCAATGGATAATTTTGTTGTTGTTTGTTGTTGTTTAGAGACAGGGTCTTGTTAAGTACTCTAGCCTTTCCACAGATTCACAGTGATTGTCTAGCCTCAACCTCCCACTTGTAGCACTGCAGTCACGTACCACTTCTCCTGGCTTAAAATTCAGCTTGATTGGCCTGACTTCCAAGTTTTTAGGTCATCCATCCTCTTAGCCCTGACAATAAATAAAGAAAAATTACTTAAAACCTCTCACTACTATTAATATTTTGTTAGTACGTAGCAAATTATTTTACTTATATTATATAAATATAAATTTATTTTAGCTTAATAATCATTATCAATATTCTACATCATGACATGTGGAGAATATTTTTTTGATCTTCATAATATTCTCCATGTGGATATACTACAACTTTTTGAGATATTGTCCTGTGTTTGGACTTTCAGATTATTTTGTGTTTACTTGTTGATCATAGCATTGTGTATCTTAATTTTCCAGTTAGATTTTTACCTGGTTTAATTCTATTTTTTTTGCTCTATGTATTTTTTTATTTGTACATGTTTGCAGTACAAAGTAACTATATTTATCACAGGGAGTTTGGACATGTTCATAAAACCTCTCGATTCTGTTTTATTTCTTTCTTTGTCCCTCCACACTGCCTCCAAATCTGAAGATCTATCCATATAAAAGGCCCTATTTCTATTTTCTCTGATTGCCTTACCTATAAAATCTTTTTCTTCTCCACCACCACCCTTTTCGACAGACCTTGCTATGTGTGCACATTCACATGTCACCAAGTTTGCCCTCTTTGCTGTGTCTTGCTATGTATGAAGTCTGATTGCTTCACCAGAGGACAATTTAGGGAGTAACTTTTGTTCTAAATGTGTATTTTTGATAAATTTTTAAAATTATCAAAGTGAATGGTCAAGTTTAGAAGCAGGGTGAGTAGCACTGTGAGTGTAGATAGGCTTGCTGAATTGTTTTCTCTTTGCAGTAAGGTTTCACTAGACCTTGTCTGAAGGGGGTAAAGTGGGGTCACTTGCTAATTTTCTCAATAGAGGATGTATACACAGTAAGAACGGTTCCTTTATTTAAAATGCTAAAGGTAGGACAATGCCTAGAGTGGCTTACTAACACCCTGCAAGCACCAAGCCTATCTCTTGCCAAACTCTCCTGCTAGAGTTAGTCTGAAGTGCAGGTTGCATCATGTGACTGATTCTCTTCAGATCCATTGTAGCTTTTCGGCCTGTGGTACACCTTGAGCAAACTGAGACGCCATTCCATAAATGCAGAGCCTCCCATGTCTTTCTTTTTGAACTAACTGCTTTATTGAGATGTAATTCACATGAAAAAATACACTTTCATGGCTGTTTGAGTACCTCCATAGAGCTGTATAGCTATTATCACTGTATAATTTTGGAACATTTTCATCATTTCTGAAATAATCCTAATCAGTGCATTTCCCTGCTGGTTCCTGACCACCTCTAATCTGATTTCTGTCTCTGAATTTTTCGACTCTGGACTTTTATAGAAATGAAATCAAATGCATGACTTATGTGTGACTCCGTTTGCTAGGCATGGTTCAGTGTTCTTCCATGTTATGTCACGTACTTAATTTTTTAAATTGGGAACCATTTTATTGTATAGAAAATTCATATTTATTTTGTGCATTCATCATTTGATAAATCTTTTTGGCCACTTGTACAATGCTGCTAAGAACTCTTGTACCCTAGTTTTCAGTTGACATATATTTCGGTCCTCGAGTGTATACTTAGAACTAGAATTGCTGGACCACATAATAACTTTTTATGCTTAATGTTGTGAGGATATTCCGGATTGCTTTTAATAGCAGCTACACCCTTTTACAATTTTGTAACTGTGTATGAAAATTCTAGGTATTCCACAGATTCCATCTTTGGCAATACTTGTTATTGTCTATCTTTCTTTAATTTTAGCTATTCTGGTGAATATGAAGTAATTTCTCACTACAATTTTGATTTGCATATACTTAATAACTAATATTATTGAGAAGCTTTTCTGTTTAGTTTTGTCAGAGATGGATATTCCATTGCCATTCAAATATGGTAGGTGTGTGAATTTAGCAAAATAATCCAATATAGTCCAGTAGTCCATAATAGTAGTGGGTTATCTGCAGAACTGGCAATGTCAGAAGTTGTGGACTTGAGCCTTTTACAGCTCAGCATAGTAATACGTCTTCACTTTTTGTACCTCATTTTTATACTTTTCTGCTGGATAGTTAAGACCAAGATAAAGCAAGACCTATATAACAATAAATATAACTTTTGTATCTGACAAGGTCAGTCAAATCCCCTCAGAATTCACCCTGAAACCCATAGTTTTTAGTTGTTTTGTCAGGGTCAGAGAAGCTTTTCACATGCTCTTTGGTTATTTGTATATTTTTGGGGGAGAAATGTGTATGCAAAGACTACCCATTTTAAACATTCAGTTGTCTTTTCAATGAAAAGTTGTGAACACTATGTAAGTTCTCCGTACAATGTCCATACCAAATATACAGTTTGAAAAAATCATTCCCCTCTTTTAAGTGGTCTTTTTACTTCCCTGATGTTGTTGTTTGTGACACAAAATTAATTTTGATAAAGTCTAATTTATCTGGCTTTCTTTTCCTTTTTTGTTTGTGCTTTTGGTGTCATATTTAAGAAATCTCTGTCTACTCCAAGGTGAAGAAGATTTGTACCCATCTTTTGTTTTAAAAACTTTAGTTTTATATTTAGTTATTATAGTCTACTTTTAGTTAATTTTTACATATAATGTAAGGTAAAGGCCCTATTCTAGGCTTTCATTTTTGTTCTGCATATGGAGATACAACTAGCTGTCTCAGCATCACCTTCACTTATCAACATCCAGTTGTGCAAGATTTAAAGGTATATTTCTGAAGTCTCATTTTCATTTCACTGATATATATATATATATATATATATATATATATATATATATATATATATATATATCTCCGTATGCAGGTACCACACTGTCTTCATTGCTGTAGTTGTTAGTCTTCGGGCTTATATCTGTACAAGCTTGTGGTACCTAATGCTGACAGTTATCATGGGTCATTGGTACAAGCACGTGATACATCTTACATCTTTTCTCATTAGGTTTCACCCCCTGCCTTCCCCTTCCCTACTGCTTCTTTCCACCTCTTGGATCTCTTCCCATTTGCAAAAGTTCTTCTAGAGGACGTTTGGTCTGTTTGGGGTCCCTTCCATTTTCATGTGAATATTAAGATCAACTTGCTAATTTCTTTTTGTTTTTTTTTGTGGCAGGGTCTCACCCTGCAGTTCAGGCTGGCCTTAAGCTCACTTTGTAGCTCATGCTGGTCTCAGACTCCTAACAACCCTCCTTGCTAAATTCTTCAGAACCCAGCTACGACTTCGATAAGGCTTGCATTGAATCTGCAGATTGGTTGACGGTGTATTGCTATCTTAATGTTGAAAATCACAGTCAGT
Organism: Ctenomys sociabilis; assembly: GCA_004027165.1. NCBI lineage: Eukaryota > Metazoa > Chordata > Mammalia > Rodentia > Ctenomyidae > Ctenomys > Ctenomys sociabilis. The sequence goes on along the minus strand of PVKA01015520.1, from coordinate 22,733 downwards.
AAACATAGATTATCTTCTGTGTATTTCAGTGTTCTTAAATTTCTTTCAACAGTAGTCTTCTGTTCACAATGTGCATATTTGGCACATCTTTGGTTGAATTTATTTGTAGTATTTTATTCTTTTTGATACTAGCTATGTGGAGTTGTATTTTTCTATTTGTTTGTTTATTTATTTATTTATTTATTTATTTATTTATTTATTTATTTGGCAGAACCGGAGATTGAACTCAGGCCCTTGTGCTTGCCAGGGAAGCACTTATTCCACTGAGCCATCTCTCCGGCCTCAATTTATTTTTTGAATACTCATTCCACTGCATAGAAACACAACATACTTTTGTTTATTGGTCATACATTATGCAGCCTTGCTGAGCTCAATTATTAGTCATAATGGTTTTAATGGACTCTGGATTTTTTTTCTACATTCAGTAAGACTATCATATGCAAATACAGTTTTCTTTCTTACTTTTCAATATATATGGTTTTCTTTTTTATTGGCTAATTTCTATGATCCAATAACCCCAAGATAATAATAAGTAAAGCAGTGAGACCAGACATCTTTGTCTTCATCTTGAGGTAAAAGTATTCAGTCCCTCACCAAGTATAAATTTAGCTGTCGGTCACTCATCTTTTCTTATACTGTATCTTTAGCTGGAATACTTTTTCCACCTCTGTTTCTCAGCTTTTCAAAACAGTATCTGTCAGTAAAGACTAAATACTTAACTGCATATAATCCCAAGATCTCTAAAATTTATTTTCATTATCCACAGAGCACTTGTCTTAGCCCACCTTTACTGCAACCACTTGCGTGGCTCTTCTGCCAGGCCAGCTCATGTTTCGCTCCCTGCAGCACCCAGAAAGGGTTCTCAGAATATTGTTTGCTTTCTATGTGTGTTTGTAGTTCCTGCCGCAAAGAATTGGAAATAACATGTTTGTGTCTTTTGGGTGAGTGAATAAAACTAGTTTTATCCTGAGATGCTTGTGATCTGTAGGAGCATACTATGTTACTTTTCTAGGATAGTTAAGATTTGAAGAATGATCAAGTTAAAATGACCAATCTCTAAATTATAATGAAATCACAAAAATGTAACCCAGTTTTTAATGAACAAATTATATACAGGCTACTTCACTAGAGAAGATACATGGACGGAAAATAAACTGAAGGAAAGACTTAACACTAGTCAATAGAAGTCTGCATTAAAATTATGAAATCCTGCTGTTTTTCCATCATCCTATAAAGGCAAGTACTGCTATTATTTTAAACACTTATTAGAATAGCTTTAAAAAGGCACAAATAAACAAAGCCAAGAAGAAACCTGACAGTACCAAGTGCTAAGAAGGCTATGAAACAACTTGAACTCTCTTACATTGCTGCTGAGAAAAACAAAATGTTTTAGTCACTTTGGAAATAGTTCGACAGTTTCAGTAAAATGAAACATAAATTTGCCACGTGATCCATAAACTGCTATGCTCCTAGGTATGTATATAAGTGAAATAAAGCTCTGTATTTACACAAACCTGGTGTATAATGGCTTATAACAGCATTATTCATTAGCACCATAGCTAGCAATAACCTGCATGTCTCTCAAGTGGTGGATTGTCACTCTGTGAAACACCTGTACAGTGTCATCAAAAGAACGAAATACTGACATGAAAATAAGGTTGAATTTCAAATGTAACATTTCTTGTTATGTAAGTCTTGTTTAGAGATCTGCTGAGAACCCAGATCCTAAGGGATATCACTCATGATGAAATTTTATATATTATAGATTAAGTGAAGTATGTAAGAAACAGAAAATGATCAGTGATTGACAAGAGTTAGAAAGTGGGTGTTGGTGATGGAGTATCAACAGTAGGAGCAAGTATTATGGAAGTGCTCTGCTTTTGATGGCGGTACTAATTGCAAAGCATTATGCATTCATAGGAACTTCACCCCACAACGAATGAATTTTACTTTCTCCAATTAAAATCTAGTGTATTTTAATTTAATAATTTTATTGAGAAACAAATGGGAATGAGACAGTTTTAAAACTAGTAGGACAGTTTCAATAATTAATACATTGCATATTGTTGTCCTCATAGTGGTTATTCATAGTATAAGATGCAGACATGATATCCTGTCCACAAACACTATTAGTACAAATCTTTCTATTTATTGAATTAAGAGAAAGTAAAAACTAATATCTTTTAAAAATAATTTTTCAAGAGATCTTTGTAGACACAGGTGGGGACTCAGGTCTGAAGCTCCATGGACTACAGGGTAGGTGGCTGGGTTTTAGTGTCATGCTCTGATTTGCAGGAGTGGTAGGTGTGGTTAAATATGGCCAAAGATTTGAAGGATGTGCTGGGCTGTTAACAGCAAGAGTTAGGAAATAATGACACAACTTTTTAGGTTATCAAGGAGAACGTAGAGTACCTAAGGCAAGCATATGATAAAATAAATGCACAAACAAATATTTAAAATTTCAGTATAGAAATGAGGTCACAAATGAGGGTAGGTAATTCAAGTCATATTTGTTTAAAGAAGAAGAGGCCAATGAGAGTCTGGTTCTTGTAATCATACGAAAGGAAAGAAATGATATAAATAATAGAATCAAAAGGTTTATCACTGAATAATTACCAGCATAAGCATTTATAGATCCCAAGAGAATGCTCACTGAAAAATCCAGCACAGACTTCTCCATGGCATGCTTATTCCACGAAGGAAGTTTTCCAAGGATTTATCTAAGGGCCTAAGCAAGGTGGAAAGAGGTAGACAAATCCCAGCTATGTCTTTTACAAGCATACAGACCTTGTAAAACTCACTGTGTTTTTCTGATCTTCAGTTTCTACATCTATAAATCAAGGTTAACAAGCAAGTATCTTTCAACATGGAGAGAATTAAATGAGATAATGCAAGTATATACAGTGCAGAACATGATACCTACCTAATAGGAAGTCCTTAACTTACAGTGAACATAACATTGCTGGCTATTTTCAGGAGCATGCATGTTTATTTTTTCAAGTTCATGCTTGTATTTAATTTTTATTCCTTGTCAGCATCCCATCAGCAGGAGATTATCATGCCTAAGCAAGATCATTTTACTTCTTAGAGTATATAGAGTCAATTTGAAGAGAAACTACTTATTCCAAGCGACACAGAATCTTTTATACTCAATACAAAGAACCTTCAAAAGCAAGAGCTGTGACTTCTTCTCTTCAGAACTGGTTAACCTGTTGAGATATTTGGTAGATGAATTCCACGCCACGCTCACTTCTTTGCTAAACCGGTAGACAGCAGCTGCTCCCCGAGCTCTCCTCCAGCACAGAAAGCCAATCTCCCAGCACCAGGGGAGACAGTCAGAAAAGGGGGAAATGCAAATGTCCAGTGCTGAATAGTTGTGCCAGCTGTTCTTTGGGAATCAATGGAAGAGCCACTGTAACTATAAATCCTGCTGGGAAGATTCAGGGCTGTTTTTCAAGAAATATTTATTTTGTTTTTGTTTCTGATTTTCGTTTGTTTGTTTCTACAAATGGCATTAAGAGATAATCTTTTCCAGATCAGTTATCAAAAATTTGACATATGGAAGCAGAGTTTAAATTCAGAAGGGAGATAATACCCAGGTTTTGGAGCTTCTGAAATCATGTTTATCTTGGGCCCAGGTCTTTCAGACATGGAATTGCAAGCTCAAAGTGTTTTAGAGGCCAGACTATTTTCATAAATGAATGAATGGGGAAGTGCTGTTGCATACGGGCCTGGCTTTTCACTGTTAAGAGATGTTAAACACAAGTTTTATATTCCTCAATTCGCTTATTGAGTAGAAATAGAGAATCTGTAATAAATGACAATTGACACAACTTCAGGCCCCCGTCTTGAAAGTGTGGGAGACAGAACAATCCATCCACATCTGAGTTTAATAGCTTTCCTTTTGGTTTTGTTATTTGCAGTGATGAGGGTGTGCTCATGGCCTTGGTAAGTCCCGCACCACTCAGCTCTGTCCCCAGCTCTTGGCTGCCTCTTGGGCAGCGCCAGCACACTGAGACTGGACAAAGACGTGATGAGGATTCCTGCATATTTAGTTATTCAACACACACTCACTTTGCATCCTAATTTGTACATAGACTTCCTCTTATATATTGAATAGTGGCAAAGGCTATGTATGGGCTCTTTATGACTGCATGTATGTGATTTCTAAGAGTGGAAAACCTATAATTTTATTTCTGGAGTCATTTTTTTTCTCCCTCACCCTCTCCCTCTTTTGCTTTTGCTCCAGCCCTAGGTCTCCTTTCTTTCCCTGTTTCCCTCTCCTTGTATTACCTTCCTATTTTTCCCTTTGACCATTTCCTTCCGTCTTCACCCCCTCCTCTTCTCTTCTCTTCTCTTCTCTTCTCTTCTCTTCTCTTCTCTTCTCTTCTCTTCTCTTCTCTTCTCTTCTCTTCTCTTCTCTTCTCTTCTCCCCTCCCCTCCCCTCTCTCCTCCTCTCCTCCTCTCCTCTTCTCTTCTCTTCTTTCTCTTCCTCTCTCTCCCCTCTCCTCTCCTCCTCCTCTCTCTCTCTCTCTTTCTCTCTCATTGGTTTTGAAGAAATCAGAAGCCATGAATTTTAGAGCACCAGCAAATAAATCCAGGCAAATGCCAAAGGGAGCTTGGAGGTGGGTCCTCCCCAAACAGAGCTTCAGATAAGTACATAGCTCCAGAGGACAGCCTGATGGATGCCTGTGAAACCCTAGCCGAGGGTGCAGTTTGGGTATGCCCAGACTCCTGATCCACAAAAATATGAAATAATAAATCAGCCTTCTTTTAGGTTGCTAAGTTTGTAACAACTCATGAAGCAATGGAAAAAGAATGTGAAGTGCCACATAGATTAATGAATAAAGAAAAAAAAAAAGGAAACTACACATCACGGAAAGAAAATGTAATGGAATGTTTTTGTGATTATGTGGTATAAATGATCTTCCTAAAGAAGAAACAATGCTTAAAGCCACTTATAAAAAGGCTGACAGATTTAACTAGATAAAATTTTAAACTTGGTATGGAGAAAATAGTATAACTAAATCAATATTAAATTAGACAAAAAAATATTTGTGACACATATGGTAGATAAAGGGCTAATTTCTTCAAATTTCCAAAGTGTCTCCAAGTCAAAAAACAAAATAAAAAGCTCCAAGGGAACTGATCCAAGAATACTAATAACACACTGAAAGAAATATAAAGAGTTTCAACATATAAAAAATGCTCAGCTTCACACACAATTAAAAATTTGAATTTGCTGTTCTCTAACAACAAAAGAAATCAACATTCCTACAGCATATCTAGGTAATTCCTGCAATGCCAAAAATACAGCAATAAGAAATGTGTGTGTGTGTGTGTGTGTGTGTGTGTGTGTATGTGCGTACTACTCACTGAAGAGGGAAACCTCCATGACTGAGTCTAGTGGTGTCAACATGGGGAAGGAGACCTCACCATGCGTGTCCTAGAAAGCACACATTCTAGGAAGCTGGGACTCTGACAGAGGCTTCAGCACCTGGCAACCTCCGGAGAAGCAGGCCTAGGAACAGAAGCCAGGGAAATGAAGAGGATGAATCAGATCCCAGGGGCCAGGCAGTCAGAGTCCATGCGGTCCTTTGGGACATGGTGCCAAGAAAGCAATGAAACTCCACAAGAACTTAGTTCTGGAGGAGCTGCTTGTTTTCAGTCAGATAAACAATAGGCATTGCGCTAAGCACTGAGGTGTGGAGTGGGGTGGGGGAAGTAAGGCAAAGAATGAAAACTGATCCTTCTATGAGGTCAGGCAGAAAAATTAAAACATTGAAGTAAATATTGAATATAAAATAATATTTATGTATCCATTGAAATGGAACATCTTATGATGGTCTAGATCTGGAGTCTGAATCTGGACCAAGCCAGGCAGTGTTCTCATTTGTATTCCCTTATGGCTTTGCAGCTATGTTTTAAGGAGGTCTTGCTGCTCCTGCTTCACTGGTGGGATTCAGAGACAGAAAATAGTGGCCTTAAGATCCAGGTTTACATGAGGGGAGATGTGGGCACACAGGACAAAACTGAATCTAGCTGTGAGGACTGGTTCGGAGATACCTCAGCCATTCCAAAGAGTTTCTTCAGCTAGCTGCACATATATCCACTTCCTATACATTCCATCTAGATGAATGGTTTAATACTTCCTCTGAGCCTAACACATGGATCTCGATGAGATGTGATGATATATTAGTTCATTTCTCATTATTATAATGTAATAACTGAGATGGGCTAATTTCACAAAGAAAGCGTACTGTAGCTCACAGTAAGTCCATTGGCTTGGGCTAATGGTGGGTAACTTTATGGTGGGAGATGAAGAGGGCAAGTCAGAGGTCAGGCTCAGGCTGGTATAGCTTACTCTCATGAGAACTAACTCCAGGTCCTGTGAAAACTCTACTAAACATTTCTGAGGTCAGCCACTCCAGGATCTTAAGGATTTTCCATCAGGCCCCACCTCTTAAAGAAGCCCAACTTCTATATCACCATACTGAGAACAAAGTCTCCAGCATACAAACCCTGGGGGGACACAGTAGCAAGTGGTGAACTTGATAAACATATTTGTCTCCTCTCTGAGCACTCTACAAGGAAAGCAAATCAGAGGGTAATGAATAAATGAAGAACAGAATAACAAATAATGAGGAGGGAGACAGTTCTTCCACCAATAAGAAGGAGACCAAGGGCTCAAAGGAGTAGAGAGAGAATAGGGATGGAAGAGAATTAAGATGTGTGATGTATGTGTGCTGACTCCCCCACCTGCCATATGATCATTATGTACTGAACCTGTGATAATCAAAATATAAAATTTGAGAGGACAAAAATAAAATGAAAATTTAAGAGTTTAAAGAAGGAGTTCACAATGTAAAAAAAAAAAAAAAAAGTTTAACAGAGAGGAATAAAGCAAGATAAAAGGTCAGAACATAATGGTGGGCATGGAGGTGGTTAGCAGGGTGTTTTTAGGAGACGTAGGTCACACCTCTGATGAGGAGCACATGGAGCTGAAGAACATAAGAGAGGATCATGGGAGATGTAATATTAAAGGATGCTAAGTAGTGAAAAGATCCAGGGAAAAATATGGGGAAGTGTCCTCAGCTCCCCTAGCAGACGGGGCAGTAAGGGTTGCACCCTGGTTGGCCGGGTAAGCAAGAAACAGTGCTGAGGACTGGGGCCAGAGGGGATGGAGCGTCTGGATCATAGAGCCAGCAGGAGCTGGGGAGAGTAACAAACCTCTAAAGATCGTGCCCTTTAGTGACCTGTCTCCTGTAACCAGATCCAGCCTCCCACAGCAAGCCCACATAATCCAATCACCTCCAAGTCACCCCATCTGTGATCTCATGGGAGTTGGGGAACAGCCAGACAAACTGTAAGAGGTCTTGTGGAGCAGGCAAAGAAGTTGGAATTCCATCCATCAGAAAGCCCTTGGTATGTTTAAATCAGAGAAGAACTGATATATGTTTATAAGTCCTTCTTTTTTAGGACAGGGTCTACAGGGATAAGACTCAGCAATCCACCCATGTTTAGCCTCCCAAGAGTTGGGATTACAGGTGCATGCCACCACTCCCAGTCTTAATCACTACTTCAGTGTGCCCTGGGGGCAGGGCTGGCATGACATGCCAGGGATCAAATCCTGGCCACTGTGTCTGCCTAAGCAGGTGCTTCAATCCACTGAGCTACTTGGCCAGCCTTTGATTTATGTTTAGAAAAGATAGCTGTGAAGATAAAGATGGAATGACAGGGCCTGCATGCCTCCCAAAGGATAAGCAATATACCATCCCTGATATCACCTGGTCCAATAAATTCTAGGTAGACATCAATCACCCAGATGGGTGACCAGGATGTCCTGACTCATTTCTCCCTAAAATGGTCCTTATTCTTTCTGTAGATACTTGCTTCTTGACTTGTTTTTCCATTGGACTCACAAACCCTAAATGGTTACTCTTGCAGTCTTGTTGTTGACTGTAGTTCTGACCCACACTGCACCCACTTCATGATCTTGCTCTATAAAGCTTTTGATGTACAGTGGGATCCGTGCAGCCCACTTTCAGGTCACCTCCTGTCTCTTAGGAGTTATGTCACTCAATAAAGTTTTCCTACTCTAAAAATAAATAAATAAGAAAAGCTGGCCTCAACCACAGTTGGGCAGCAGATGGAGTGTATGCAAGGGTGGTCAAGAAAGCTGCTGGGAGCCTCCAACAGCTAACAGGTGATGACGCCTGCTGGTTAGCTCAGTTGTCTGAGCACCTGCTCATGCAAATGCAGTCAGGTGCAGGAAACTGCAGTTCAAACCCCAGCTCCACATGCCTTACAGGACCTGCTGGTAAGGCAGCCTGAGCCAGCCAAAGAAATCCTTCCAGCTAAGGGGCGATGAGGCCTTGAGAAGAGCGGGCAGTCAAGTTTGAAGGTGGGTGGATGTTCAATAGAAAAATGTGTGGGATTTTCGAATGGGCTGGATATACAAGGAAAGGTGAGTGATGAGTAAGTGTGCATGTAATTCATAGATTTTTGAATCTGTGAGCTTGACTGTGCTAGTGATGAAGGTGGAGAAGACTAGCTATGCTGCTTCTCTTCTGAAACCCTTGACCAGGCTGCCGCAGCAGCAGACCCTTCAAGTGGCCTTCCGGTCATGCACTGGCTCTACCCGCTTCCTGTCCCAGCCTCCTCCTAGTCCCAGTATGCCATGCTGCCGCTCGCCTCAGGGTCTCTTGCTTGACCAACCTTTCAACCTTCTTAGCATTCTTCCCTTGCTCCAAGGCTGATTCCCCCAGGAAGCAGTTTCTTACTGTCGAGATGCTCTGCTTCACTTATATCGCTGTGATGCCCTGGCTGCGTTTGGGGGCACATGTCACTTGCCCTTCATCCTTGTATCCCCCGAGGTGTGCGTAAACCCTGTCACATGACTGACAGCTACAGACAGTGATTGACAAACAAGAACGCTGGCGTACAGGTACATGCACAATGCTGGGCAGTTTAACCCAGCACATTTTATGAAAGTATCTAGGGGTGTGAAAAATAAAAGCAAGAATTAACTAGAAACTGTAAGGTCTATGAATGATGCTTCTGAATCCTGATCTTTTGTATGCTGAGACCATGCCCGGAACCATCAGGGAAGCTAAACCATCCATGTAAGGGTTTGCTAGAGTGGGTTTTGGAGCTGCAGGGGGCAAGAATTTACTTTCAAAAATGAGAAGAATACGTGAAGACATAGGGGTAGCCTGATCTTCTTTTCTGTGCTTCCTTAATAACACCCTGGCCAAGGATCATCTCTCAACATTCTCTCCCAGTGTCTTGTCCTTTTAATTCTGCCTATATACAGACCCTGCTCTTAGGTTTGTAATCAATGCCCTTCCCACCAGTCTCTCCTCCCTTCTTTGAAATTTGGCAACACTACCACTCCTCTAACCCTGGTAGATAAATAAACAGTCCTGTCATGGTCTGGTGGCAAGGTAGATTTTGTAGCATTAAATCACCACTAAGACCTCTGTGACTGGGATAGTGGCTTTAGCTGTTGGCTTTATAAAAATCTTATTTAGAATCCAGCCAAAGCTTTCCTATAGTTGGCAGTAGGAGTACTGCATGAAACCACTCTCAGCCCTCTCCTCTACAGGTACTCTGTGGTCCTTAATCAATGGGTAAGTAGAGAAGTGTGGAGGATTTCTAGCAAAGCTCCTTTCAGGCAGAGCAGCCTGAGGTTTCTGAGCTGCTCTTGCAGGTGCAGGATGTAAGGTGGCTGGTCATTAACCAAGTTGGCATCTGCTTAGCCATTTGCAAAATGCCTTCACATCAGGCCATTCATTTGATTCTAAGAGAAATCTTGTTAGAAAGCCTTATTTATTAGGCCTATTTTAAAGATAAGGATACCAAGGTCCACAGACCTGGAATACTTAAGTGAGACACAAGATGAAACATGGCCTCTCTATCTAGAATCCTAGAGATTCTAAGAAATTTCAGAGACGGCCAAGGGATCTGATCTTTTACAATTCTTCTGCACACAGGGTGAGTGCTGATTAGACCTGCCTTGTTCCGGTCTGAGGTCTGCCATCTACTAGATAGGTGACCTTGAGGAACTTGCTTATCCCTTTGCTGTCTGTCATCACAATAGTGTTATATAATATAAACTATAAAACCTCAGTGCATACTATTATAAACATTTGTTTGTGCCCAAGTATAAGAGTTGCCTGGGTGTCTTTATCTATGTTCTATATTGTGTCCAGAAATGATTTTAGGTGGTACTTTTTGTGCTCTTTTCATTAATATCTTGTGACCATCTTGCTGTGCCAATAAATATTTTTTATGATATGTGAACTGGTGAATAGTAGTTTTTGTACACCTCTGTTTATTTAATTAATCACCTGATATGGAATACTGAGGTCATGCTCTGTTTTTTAGAGTTGTTGTTTGTTATTGGTATACTTGTCTCACTCTTGTATATAGGTCAAAACTCAATACCCTAGACATGAAACATTTACATGCATCCACAATAGTTTTAGCTAGAAATGTGATACAAGAGTACAGGATAAAATGGGTGATATTTCAGAACAAGAATATGACATTTAAAAGCACAAAACTGCAAGATAATGACATACAGGGTGTGCCATCAAATAATCAATTTTTAAAAAATGTTTTTACGGGGCTGGCAGATGGCTCAGTGGAATAAATGCTTCCCTGGCAAGCTCAAGGGCCTGAGTTCAATCCCCAGTTCTGCAAAAAAAAATGTATTAGTACATGGTCTACAGGGTCTCACTACACAGATCAGACTCATAGCGATCCTCTTGTTTTCAGCCTCCCTAGCACTGGGATTACAGGAGTGTGCCACCATGCACAGTCTCAGTAGCCCTCTGGGCAGGGCCTGCACAGCTCACAGGGCATCGAGTCCTTGTCACAGCACCTGCCTAAGCAGGCACTTCAGTCCACTGAGCTACCTGGACAGCCCTTCACATAACCACATTTTGCAAATGTTTCACTATGTAAAAGTAGATGATGACCAAGTTGTTCATAGATTTGAAGGTCAAGTTCAGGTACAACCATTAGTGAGGGCTTCTTTTCTTGCATACAGGTATTCTGTTTGTAGATCTGAAAGCTTGAGTATCACAGGATGGCTCTACTGTCTCCTCTGGGTGATTATGTTACCACCTATACATTGTGATATGGCCCAGTGCCCTCTCTATGAGCTCTAGGAAACAAAAACCCAAAACCCTTAATAGTTTGTATTGTGTTTTGTGAAAAGTGCTTGTAGAGCAGACGTTACCAGTATAGATACATTAGTACAAGTCACAATTTATGTAGAGTTAATTCTGTCATGGGTCAGTACTACCATTTCATATTTATTCCAATCTTTTAAAGTATTTTCTTTTCAAAATATGTAGTTTTGAATTGGAACCCCAAACACTAAAACAGAATATAACTTTTTCATTCTCAAGAGAGAGGAACTAAATGTTGAAAGTAAAATATCAGAACTAGTATAATTTTCAAGGTCAGCTGAGGTCACTGCTGAACTTTTCTAGTAGCGAGAGCAAGGCTTAGCTCTTCACCCTAATCACTCACCTCTGGTGTAGGGGAGGAAGGTCTGCCGACTTGCATTTGCTACTCACCCTCTGCCCCAAGGTCATCCAGCCAGTTAGTGGGACAGTCAGTGTGAGGTGCTAAGATTACAAGTTCAGCGGATTTTCAGACATGCTGGTAGAAGCTCTTCTTTTTCTTGAAGACTTTGCAAGAATCCCCCAGAGGCTTTTTGTAATGTGGGTGCTCTCCAGGAAGTGCCCCCAGAGACTACCTGGCCCTGCAGATGGATATATGTAAGCAAGTCCTTGGGTGATTATGATAATGATGGTATATGCAGTTCACTCCAAGAAATATTGTCCAATATTGAGCTGAGGTCTGCTTTGTCTCTTATTTGTGAGTGCCTGCTCTTAGGAGAGCCTTCCCAATCCTCTTTGTTGTAACCCCTTATCAGTTCTATGTGTTTTGCAAATTACATTTGCTCTTCATTTATGGACAAACCAGGTCAGCACTGCCAGGCCAATAAGAGCTGGATTTTCCCTGGCCTCATGCATCATTGACAGATTTGCTAGCCGCGACCCAGTTCCGACATCCCTGCAATCGGCGACGGCTGATGAGGATGCACATGACTCGATTTGCAGAGAGCCAGCTAAGCTTTCAGGGAAGTCAATAAGAGAAATCTCATTTTGATCTGCAGATTGCGTTCATTTGATTTGGAAGTCATTGGTGGCAAAAGAAATATGGGGCCCAGGGTTGTCTCTTTCAGTCCTTTTCTGGCTCTAATCACCCCTGAGATAGTCTTTTCTTCACTTACCTCTCCCTCTTCTCCTCTCTCCATAGATTCAAAGTGTCAGCTGATAGAAAAGCAAGCAACACTTCCGCTCAGGCTCTCTACTTTCATGCTGCAGAGGTCAGAGGGAAAAAAATAAATATGTCATTTTGCCTCGTGAAGCAGCTCTTAGGTCTGAGTGATCCATGGCACATGTGCATGTCAAGGTGGCTAAATCTCTTCCTCAGTACCTCCTGACCCTATGCAGGTCTGTTTCTTCTCTCTGAAGTTTCTCTATACCTTAGACTTTCACAGTATGCTCATTCCTCTTTTCCCTACTTCTCTTTTTTTCCCCATCAAATCTTTTACACTTACCTACTCAGGAGCAGTGTAAATAATCACCCCACCCCAGCACTCATTATAACCCTTTGGGTAGCTCTGTGCTATCTTAGGATAAGTCTAAATCTGTGCAGATCCATGCTGTAGCGATAGCCATGTGTGGTTCTGGAGCACTTGGGATATGGTGAGTCTGAATTGAGATGCGTTGTGATCTTTGAGGTCCAAAGTCAGGGAAAAATTATCTTGCTAATATTATAAATACATTGAATTTGCTAAAATATATTACTAAATTAAGTGTAGCTATTTCCTCTTAAAGATGTGGCCACTAGAAGATTCTAGGTGACGTATGTGGCCCACTTTATGTGCCTGTAGGACACTGCCCATCTAAACTGCAGCCTGCCTTCACGTTGTTCTGCTCCCTCTTGTGATGTGCATTTGAGTCATTTGAGTTTCCTTTATTCTGCTGACCTGTGATAAGAGGTCTCCCTTCCATTCCTGGACCTGTGATAAGAGGTCATTTCTTTCCACCACTCTGTTTTCCCTAACTCTGGGTCACAATGGTTGAGCAAACCTAATTTGAGTTCTGAAATTCGTAATACTTCAAAATCTTAAGCTTCCCGAGTGAGACAATGGCATAACATCAAAAAGGGAAAATTCCACTTCTTGATTTTCTGTGACAGCTCACGGGTGAAGTGCAAGTGTGCTGAAAATGTATGTAAAGCACAGGTCAACACGCGGACCTTTGCACTCCGTGTATTTACAACTCGTTTCTGCTCCCTGAGACATCTCATTCTGTAAAGACCCGAATTCAAAAATCCAAACAAATCCAAAACCTGAGATACTCTGGTCCAACTATTTTTTTCTTTGCATAAAAGACACCCAAACTATATTTCAATAAGTCTAGAAATCACTTTTTAGATGACTCTAGATCTACATGTCCCTGACTTCTAAGTCTGTCCTTTGGTTCTAGTAAAATCTCTATGCCTTCTTCTTTGTGCAGTACTTTCACACTGCTCTGAATTTGCTTTTAAAAAATCATTATCTGTCTCTTTCACTAAATTATAGACTCCATTAGGCAAGGACTACATCTCTCTTGTGCACCTTTATGAGAATAGGAACTCAGTGAGCATTTGTTAAGTGAGTCAAGATATCTCATTAAGTAGACAAGGGAATTAAGGTACAGGGCAGGGAGATTTTTTTTTTATCTAAGGTCACACAGTAAGTTCATTGCAGATAACCTTAAGCCAGTGCCATCCAGCGAGAAGACCAATTTTCTTTTTGAAATAATGTGTGATGTTGGGAGAATATTTAAATATGCATTGGACAGACATCTGTGCTGACTGGTTCAGTTCTGTCCCACAGGGTGAAGATGGAGCTATCTGTTGTAGGAACCACTGTGATGCCAAACCTGGCCCGGCCTGCATCACTCTCCAGTCAAAGGACATTGCTGTCCCAGATCCCCTGATTCAAATGCATTTACCTTCTGACACTGTTAACTGAAAACAAATGGGAACAGGAAGAGGAAGCTACAGGGTGTGGAGATCTGAGCTATATATAGGTGGAGCAGGTATTCAGGACAGGCTGACTCAGGGCTTTGATGTGCTACAAGGGAAATGTCTCCCTGGATTATAAAGCTCAGCTCATATCTTGAGATGCCAACATCAGTATTCCTCATGGTGACACAATTCTGAGCAGAACAAAGCAGGATGAATGGTTTTTAGTCATGAAGCCCCCTGGGTTCTTGTACCATCCTTTGGCATAATAGTACCAGGGCATAAAATCCTGCCCAGTACTACTAGTGCAAAGCTTAGCACATTTTCACAATGCTCCATATTAGTCCTTTTGGAGAAAGTGACAGACATATGGAGAAATCTCTGATTTCTATATAATTTTCTATATAATATAACAGAGTCCAGCTTTTTCCTCATTATATAACATAAGCTCAGTGCAGGGTAGTTGGCAAACAGAGGAGCCCAGAGAAAGAATAGCCCCACTCTGTATTTCCACAATCCAAAAGGAAAGAATTCCAAAAATTCAAAAGGAAATAATTATCCCAACTAATCCCATTTTAATATTACCTGCAAATCTTTTTTATATTCTTCATGTTTATTCACGTGCAGTTTTCCAGCAACAGAATACTATGAATGTCATTTAATAGTGCTTTTACATACATGTTTTCTATGTCAATAAGTCTTCTCTAGTTATGTGATTTTCTTGCCAACTTAATACTTCAATATATTTAAAACCTCCATACAGTTGTCTATTAATGAAAATCTAAATTGTTTTTAATTTTTCAGGTCCAAAAATCATCCTACAGGAAATTCCCTTATGTAAATATCTTTGATAATTTTTCTAGAGAGAATTCCCTTGTGCATACGTGATATATTTATAAATGTAGAACTGTTTACTAAAGATAAGGCATTGTTTTAAACATTTTTTTAGTTTTTTCTTAGTTAGCCTCCTGCAACTTAGAACCCGGATTACTCTTCAGAGTCCCAGGTGTTCTCTGTATAAGTCTGTGTAGGTTCGATGTCATGCCATTTGCTATCATGAAACTCGCTCTTCTTTAGCGTTACAGACCCAAGAGGAAAGAATTCCGAAGAGTCCAAAGAAATGACCTCAAGTTGTATTGGTGCCCTCTAGGCCTACCTTTCCCTCGGAAATCTTTAAAAGTGGAATTCCTCAAAAGACTGTACTGGTAAAGCATTCTGTGGGTAGATAGATTTGTGCAGAATAGCATGTTTCAAAACTGTTTGTATATTGCAAAGTGCTACAGAAATATGAGTATGTTCAACCATGTTTAAATCAATGTTTCTTTCTCTGTTATTTGGTCACTAATTTTTTTTAAAAACGTCAAATATACAAATTCCCCAAGGTATGTCTTTAGAGAAAAGCTGGTCTGATGTAAAATGAAGGTAGATCTCTATGAAGGATTTATATAGTTTTTACTGAAAAGTGTTGTTTTTTTTTTTTTTTTTCCCTTTTTACCCGTATATATCTGTGATGCATACTGAATACATTCTTTCTGGATAACTGGTATGTATACACATTGTGTCTTTGTTCTTTTTTACTCCCCTTTCCCTTCCTTTTAATCCTATGTGCACATCCACAGGTGGAGAACCACGTCGATTGCAGTTCTTGAGTATGTGGTCCTGTCAAAGCAAAAAGTCTGAAATCAGACTTTAATAAGTCCAGTTACCCAAGGACTCTGATATGAAAAGACTGGAATGAAGGGTTTACCCAAAAATCTCTGCTCTCTTCTCTTCTCACTGAAACAGGTTTGCTTTTTCTATGCAATGATGAAGGGACCTGAATTTGTATTTCTTCTTCCTGTTTACAGATGGAAAACCGTTATTGTTACCTGTTGATTTTTGTTCTAAATTATTGTAAGACTTGATTTTTAAAAAGTTAAAAGTATGTTTGCTTTTTAAAACAATAATTTTATGAAAAAATAATTGTATTGAGAAATAATGAGAGTTTCAAAACCGATTAGTAGGAAAGTTTCAATAATAAATACATTGCACATTGTTGTCTTAATGGTTATTCATTGTACAAGATGAAGACATGACACCCTGTCCACGAACACTGCTGGAACAAATCTTTTTATTAATTGAATTAAGAGAATGTAGCTATATATCTATCTTAATTATTTTGAATATATGGATTAAAAATGGTTATTCATTTGTATCCCCTTTTTTGTTTAGTCTTAAATCTCTTCTAGGCCAAGTTTTCCTGGAACCAATGCAAAAATCAAATCATTTCATGCTCAGTGTGTCTATGCTTCTTAAATACCAGAAATTTGAATACTAGTGTTATAATTTCTGTATTATTTATTTATTGTTTTCTTTAAGTTGTGTGTGGTTTATCTTACATATTTGTATCAGCTTGTCGTTGACAAAAGGAAGAAACTATAGATTGATGCTTCTATCTTTTCTAGTATATATTAAAATAAACACATAAGTACTAAAATCAATGTCTATGAGCCATCTGCAAGCGCTTGAAGTCTTGTGGTGACACCCCTTTTTCTGTAAGTTGTCAGATCAGACAGCAAATATTCAAAGTCTTTTCAGTCTCTGGAGCAGTAACTCAACCTTTCGTGTGAAGGCAGCCAAAACCAACACATACAAAAATGACCATGGTTCTGTTCTAATAGAACTTTTATTTATGAGGACAAGAAGAAGGCTGAATTTGGCTTGTCTGGCTGTAGCAAACTGCTTCCCCAGATGAAAAAGAGCTGTCTTCTTTTTCTTTTTTTCTTTTTTTTTTTTTTTTTTGTCTTTTTGAGACAGGGTCTCACTATGCAGTTCAGGCTGGCCTTAAGCTCACTTTGTAGCTCAGGCTGGTCTTGAACTCACAACAATCCTCCTGCCTCAGCCTCCCGAGTGCTGGGATTACAGGCATGCGCCACCACGCCCAACTCTGTCTTCTTTTTCTAAGTGACTACATTGGTTCATTTTAGGGACAAGCTAAATGTACTACCATGGGCAATTATTGAATTTCAAAACTTATTTACATCCTACTTCTATTTTCTGAAATTGTCCCAGTTTTAAACAATGTGTCTTAACCTTTAGGATGAGATTCATGTGAGACTCTAAATCTCACATGACTAGTATTAAAATAAAAAACAGGAAACCAGCCTTTGAATTAAAAGAATGGATATCATGTGACAATCTACTATCCTCTCCCTTTCCTAATAAACTTCACAGGAAAGTCCTGCTCAGTACTTTTACCCTGTGATATTATTCTTCTTTGGAGGGACAAAAAAAAAAAAAAAAAAATCACAGAATCCAAGCAAACTGTGCTCTTAAATTATTGACACATTAAAATTTAAAATGTTAATTAACAGAGGCCCTTATCTGAGAGAAGCAAGTTTACCAATAATTCCCAACCTCGCTGAATCTAGACTTCTGTGCATCTGTTGTCCGACTGAGTCATTCCAAGGTTTATCTGAGTGACTTGAAGATCACAAAGGTCCCTGAACTCCTCAGGTCCTAAAGGAGTCCAAGCACTGATGGAAGCAATGCTCACGTCAGCCGATCTCTCTCTGGGACCACATCACTGACCTTCGCAGACAGGAAGAGTAGGTGGGCTGGCATGGTAATGCCTTGCCCATTCACTCTTTGCCAACTCAGGCCTTTGTTCTGCAGGACAGGCAGGAAGCAGTGAAGCAGCGAGGTAGCGACGAAGCTGCACACACCTCACAGCAAGCAATAGGCAGGCACAGCAGCCCTCTTTCCATGCCTTATGTTCAACCCAGGTTATCTGTATTTAGGGTGGGTGGTGCTCACACCCAGGAGGGCCTTCCTGTTATCCACATTCAGCTGTGCCAACTCAATCAGTGGGGTAATTTAGTGATCACACACCCTTCATTTCAGCATCTTGTACTTCATTCTAGTGTCACACCCTCTAGATCCAGCCACTTCTGCAAAGCCCAGCTTCTGGTCCCATGAGGCATTGAGGGAGATCTAGATACAAACCATGCCTAACTTTAAAATAGTGTAAACTGTTGAATCCATTTTTCTACATTTTCATCCAGAATCTGAAAATATTATAATTTTAACAGAACTTAAATACCATACTCAGTAGATAAGAAACATAGGACAAAAGTACTCAATATAATGATTAACAGTGACAAATAGCAAACTTTGTTATTTCTCTAGTGCGTTCCATGTTCCAGGTGTTGTGATCAGTACATGTAGTATAGATGGGTTGTACTGCTAGATTACAAAAGAGCAAGTCTGACTCTGTAGGTGATCACACTGTAGGGAGTGGATAGGGAAGCCTAGGTATGAGACCAGGCTGTCTGACTCCAGAGCTATTGCTACAGCATGAAGCAAAGCCTAATGCAGGGTGACAAAGGCACTGTTCTGTAGCCTTCCTCTCTCTGCCTTAATGCCCAGGCTAGCCAAGAGGAGAATGTGAGATGAACCCAAATCTAGGGATGGTCCACAAAATATCTGACTAACACTTCTCAAAATTGTCAGTCTTCAACTGTAAGCATGATCTGAAACTTTTACCCAACTACCACAGGCCATAACGGGTCAAGGAGAAGAGACCACTGAAGGTAACGTAAAATGTTAGTGAAGGAGATGATAAAGCAGAAAACATTCATTACAGGAAACTTGTGAAATCTCAGTTTAGTTAATAGTAAAAGAGCTGTGAAATTCAGTTACTGGTAATAAATGCATCTTTATTTCTTTCTTACAGTGGAAATGTAAACTATTATTAACCATATGGAACCCAGGAGAGGAACATTCTGGAACTCTTTGAGCCTCTTTCTAGCATTTTTCTAAATCTACGCTTCTTCTAAAGTAAGAAAGCATTTGTGTTTAAAAATAAAACAAAATGAAAACAAAGCATGGATGAAGATTCAGACTTTTGTAGGAGTCATTGTCATGCATTTGTGGACTGGGAGTTGGAGTTGGTGACACAGTAAGGGAAAGGAAACTGGATTAAGCGTGGTGGCAAGCTGCTGTGGGAAAGGACCCTGCAGAGGGCATCTGAAGCTGAGAGCAGGTGGCACGCAGGGGCCTGCAGCTACACAGCAGTGTTCACCAGTGTTTCAGGAGCACCTGCAGATTCACTTGCATTTGAAACTATTTGTTGAACATCTGCTCAGGGCCACATGTGACCAGATAGTGCTAGAGGGACGCACAGTGGAGCCAGGTGCTGCCTTCTCAAAACATTCAGGGTCATTTTGGATCAGGGGTCAGGGAAGCAAGGCTAGTTGAGGAGATATCACAGTACAGTGTGGCTCGGCCTTGTTGTCAAAATCAGAACGGTCATGTCTCTGCTTTTCTGAGAACCTTTCAGCTCAACTCCTGGTTGAACCTAAGTTTTTGTTTATTTTCTTTAATTCAAATAATGTCGTCTTGCTTATTTAAAAAGGACAGCCATAGATAAACTTTGTCTCTTCAGTATTTATTTCCAGAGCTTAAAACTTCTACGTGGTGCATCCGAATACCATGCATGTTAGAGTGAGCTGAGGATCTGGGAAAATGCCAGTGCCTGGGCCACCTCCATGGACACTAACTAAGCAGTCAAGAGTGAGGGCAAGGTACTGACATTTTAAAGTTTTCCAGGGGCTTACAAAGTGAAACCAGGATTAAAATACCACCGGTAGAGCCAGTCAAATAGCTCAGCAGATTAAAGCGAAGGCAAACAGGCTCAGGGGCCCGGGGTTCAATCTCTGATCCTGCCATGCCGGCCCCACCCCCAGGGCATGCTGAGACAGGGATTGAGACTGGGCGTGGTGGCTTAAGCCTATAATCCTTGCTCTTGGGAAGCTGTAAAGGAGCAGATCATGACAAGTCCGATCTAGTAGTGAGACCCTGAACACCCTGTATACCTTTCCCTAAAAACAACAACAAAATACCACCAAGCAGGTGATTTGTCCAGAAAGAGAAAGTCTCTGAATGTACCAGAAGTGAAAGGAAGCAGTATTAAGCAGATAAAAAGTTGATGTGGAAACCAGGCCTGTGCTGCTCCAGGGAGCAGACTGCTCTCACCAGAGAAGCAGGCTTGAGGTGCAGGATGGAAGCGGAATGCTTAGAGGCAGCAATCTGGCCTCTCGGCAACAGGAGGCTTTTCAGAACAGCCATTAGGGATCACTTTGCCTCTAATTATGAGCATATCCTTTGCACAGGAAATTCCTGGTTTCCCAGGCTTTTTCTCTCTTGAACATTTCAGAGGTTTCTTTTCCAGTAATGCCTAAGTGGACACTCGTCAGTTATGCACCCGAAAGGTGTGTGAACAAGCAGCCCTGTCAGCTAAAAAGGAGGCTGACTTCTTGCATTTAAAATGAATATTGACTGGAAAAGAAGGGGGTAGGAGAAGGCAAAAAATCAAAAGTGAGAAAAATGGCTGACTCAGGTCAACCTCAATGCGCATGGTGTGAAATAACATCATTAAGAGAATTTGGCCAGGGGTTGGAATGCAAGAGCCACTTTCAGCAAAACCTAAGATGTTTGGAGGAATTGCTCTGCAAACTTCAGTATGTATAAGGTTAAGGAGAACTACAAGGTCACTTGAAGAAGTATGCGTAATAGTTTATGGTAGTTTGAATAAAAACTGCTGTGATGGCAAAGCAATGAACAATATATTTTCTGAAACTTCCGTGAACAGATAACCCTCAATCTTTTAATAATAATAGATTTGAAAGCAAGCTCATTAATTGTCATAAACATTAGTTTACTAAGTGTAAAAACTGAGTTTAACTATGCTTGTCTCATGGAATAATTAAGAGAATTGGGTAGTTTAAGACACAAGAATCTATCGTTTGGCCCTGAATGATATAAATTGGAAGTGACAAGACCAGGAAATTTTCTATTTCAATTCTGTCTCTTTTCTTGGCAGAGGTGTAGAAATGACACAACCCGTTCTCTGGAGTGTGTACTGTGCAAGTGACATAAATATGTGGCTTCTAGAAAGGACCACAGAAGGGTTCTCCTGTTTCCTGGTTCCATGAGAGATAGACTGTGGCATCTTAATTCTCTTTAGCCAGAGAACATTATAGAAAGGTCATACATGAGGAAAGAATGAATAAAAACCAAAGCACAGCTGGACATGGGTGCACCCTTGTAATCCTGGCACTCTAGAACTTTGGATGGCTGAGGCAGGATGTCAGTGAGTTCAATATCACCTTGAATAAAAATAAACTGACTTAGTAAGATCCTGTTTCAAAATAAAATGGGGAACTGGATGGGGGAAGGAATGTAGCTCAGGAGTTTAATCTCCAGAAAGAAAAGAAAAAACAAAAAAACCAAAAAAACCCCCACATCTAACTAGCACTTAATAACTAGCAATGTGTATTTCCCTACATTGTCTTCCAATGAAATTTTGAGAATTGTGTTGAATTCTTTACTCATTTAATCTCTTTGAATCCAGCCAGTCACCAAGCCTTGATCATGTCTCTTTCCAAATTAGTCAAGAGCTTCTCAAACCACAAGACTCATTCCCTTTGCAGAGTCCCCAAAGGCCACATCTTCTGATGGGGACTCCAGCTGACAGTCTTTACAGATCTCCCATGCCTAATGTCACCCATTCCCTCTGTCAAATAGGACTACCCTGTGCTCCTTGAGCGCTGAAACTCCCTCTTCCATATTAAATTCAAATACTATAAAAATCAGTTAGATTTCATCAAACCACTGATCAAAGTGCCAAAAATACTTCAGTGTTTTAAAAGCACGTGGGACTTCTTTTAATTTGCTTGACTGATCAAGCTGGTAAAAACAGTGAAGTCAGTTTATTCAGTGAAAAACACCCAAACTTTCACCAGAGTCAACAGGCCAATTTGGCGGGCTAAGCAGATGATGGAAATAGCCAAGCAGGTGTAGTCTCTGAGGAAAACAGAAAAAAATTTCTGCTTTAATGTCTGTGGAGAATGTTTAGTGTATGCTCTGAGATATCTGACCAGACAAATTGGCTAACCATGCACTGCTGATTTTGCTACAATTATAGCTTTATAAATCTGTTGTGGTAGACTAGCGGGGCCTTGGACAAACAACCTGGTGAGTAGGCAGTCTTGAGACTTATGCAGTATATAACACAGTTATTTGTACAACTGCAAAACACAGATTAGAACCTCAACCTCTTTGTTATAATGGTTCAATTGGGAATGGTTCTAAGCTCAGGATAGAGAAGACTTTGGGAGATGCTCTGATTTAGATCTATTTCCATCATTGAAACATGTACTGTATGCTTTTCAGTAAATTTATCCACACTTCTCACACCCCTCACACACAAACTGAATGTAACATTGATCTATTGAATCTTCAGCTGGAATATCCATCGGCAAGTAACATAGAATCCAGTGCCCCGTAGGGTACAGGGTACAGTTCATTCTTGATCAACCATTCTTCTTCTTCTTCTTCTTCTTCTTCTTCTTCTTCTTCTTCTTCTTCTTCTTCTTCTTCTTCTTCTTCTTCTTCTTCTTCTTCTTCTTCTTCTTCTTTTTTCTTCTTCTTTCTTCTTCTTCTTCCTCTTCTCCTTCTCCTTCACCTCCTCCTCCTCCTCCTCCTCCTGTTCCTCCTGCTCCTCTCCCTCCTCCTCCTTCTTGTACCAAAAGAGTTTTCCACCTTTAGGAATGCACATCATAGTTTTAGCTCTACTACACAAGAAAGACTAA
>PVKA01015519.1:8850-49959 GCA_004027165.1 Ctenomys sociabilis | reverse complement strand
TTTGCTCTAAATGTGGTTGGACAGGATATTACGTCAGCTTCTAGTACTATGGACAACCACTAGGAAAATAACAAGGTAGAAAGTATTAATTATTGAATCTTTGATGTAATTCAGGTATAAAAAATAAGATACACAAACAGCTACACTCTCTTAATTTACTGATAAGAGACATAAGGTATAATAATGTCTGTAAGTATAATATCATATATGCACCTTCTATGATACCAAAACATTATGAAAACAGTTTGCAATGCATTAATTTATCAAATCCATCTTGTCAAGGTATCTTAAAACTGTGTCATTGATATTTGTACTTCAATAAAATAAAAAAAGAAAAAAAAGAAAAAGAAATCAAAGGGCAGCCATGGGAGGAGGAAGGATCCATAGTGGTAGGTGTCCTTGTAAGTATGTTTGCTGCATGAGGCCTCCTCACGATTACTCAAAGTGTCCTTCCAGTACCCTGTTTTGATAGCATGAAGTGCTCCTCCAGTACTGGGAGTCCTCCAAATACAATGCTTGGAGCCTTAATTTATATGTGATAGCCTAGACTGGGGCTTCCTTACCTGTAGAGTAGGAATGTATCCTCCACATTTATCCTTACCACATATAGAAATGGAGGTGAATAGGGGACCTGCTCAAATGTGTCTTGTGTGTGGTGTGATGAGAAAAGTGAGCATCAAGGCCGTTAGAACACAGAGTCCCACTTCCTCCTAGGCCTCAGGCACCCAATGCTCTCAGGTGTGGGGTTACAAAGGCTTCAGTGATTTACCAAGTGAGGGTGCAACAAATGCTTAATAAAAAGAAGGGTATTTGGGAAATAATAGATGTTACTGGCTGTAGTCACTTGTGCTCCTGTTATGGAAAAACTTATTCTCCCCAGCTATCTCCCCAGCCCCTAATTTTTTAAAGGCAACAGTATTTTATTAGTAGAATTTTACATCATCACCTCCTATTTAAGTACTACTCCTTTGCTCTTTGAAGTAGCAATAGTATTTCTATCAAAAATAAATTTGCTTAAGCAGCTGGGGCTGCAGCTCAGTAGCTGAGCACAT
The DNA here is from genome assembly GCA_004027165.1 of Ctenomys sociabilis. Lineage (NCBI taxonomy): Eukaryota > Metazoa > Chordata > Mammalia > Rodentia > Ctenomyidae > Ctenomys > Ctenomys sociabilis. Next base: position 48,907 of record PVKA01015519.1, on the reverse strand, counting down.
CCTTAGGATGTGTGAGGCCCTTGATTAAACACCTAGCATCGCACATTTTAAAACAGAATGTTCAAATGCAAGTTGTTAATAAATGAAAACATTAACTATGGTGAAAACAGACTAGACTATGGCAGAACTCATGAACATCATTTAAGAATTGCAGAGCTTTTTGTGACACAGGTTTTAGGGATGTGAAGGTCTAACTGTAGTTCGAGCAAAATACAATGGGTAATATGTGGCTGGTCATCAAAAGACTCCCACCCTTCTCTGAGTAAAATGTATGGCCCACTTTACAGGCATCTACCTATGGAAGTACATATAAGTCAAATCTGACTTCTGGCCGGAATGCCTTCAAATTTGCCAAAGGCATTGGGAGAAAGTGTCACCAGAAAAATCGTGTGTTTTCTTTGGAAAATTTTATAGTGTCACCTTAGAAATTAATGGATTTGGGAAGAGATTCAGAAATCTAACTTTATGAAAACTATAGGGAACTTATAGAAGACAATTAAATGCTCTTCATGCTTGTTTGAATAGGTAAATGAGGTAGAATTATTAAATAGAAATATAAGTGTATATGATATAATACATCATTTGATTTGCTTAACCCTAACAAAATGGAGCCTTTGCCTATTGTAGTTATTTTGCAAAAGTGGTCTTAAAATCCAAACTTGGAGAAAGAAGGGTTTTTTTCTTCTTTTGATTATACTAAGAAAGTAGTTAGATAGAATGATCATAGAGTTTCCATCAACAAGTTTGGAAGTTTGACCTACTACTTTTCAGGTAAGAGGAAAAGCATAATGTGACAGAAATCCTCGATATAGACAAGCATTGCATGGGGAGCTCGCTGCTTTCCCACTGGGTGGATTCAGGCAAAGGGTTAAGAATCCATGAACAGAGGGAGCAGGATGCAAAGAGAAGGGTGTGCTGGACAGGATCTAACTCCAAGCTGTTTGGGTGAGGGATGGGCGGTAAAGAGATGACATATTTTGAGAATACATTGGAGTGAAAGACATGGAGAGACGAGGAGGGGAAAGGGAAAATGATGAAATATTATGTGTACAAACTATTTATGGTGAATGTGTTATTACGTGCTAAAGCATAAACATGGAGAAAAATAGAAAACAATATTAACAATTAGGAAGAACTTTTTCAGATGGGAGGGGGAACAAAACATAGGGTCAATGGGAGAGGAGAAAGGAAAAAGGAATTTAAGAATAAAGCAGAGTTTCTGGGCATGGTGGCATTTGCTTATGATCCCAACACTGGGGAGGCTGAGGCAGGAGGATTGCTGTGAGTTCAAGGCCAGTCTGGGCTATGTGCTGCCTGAACTATACAGCAAAACTTTATCTCAAAAAAAAAAAAAAAAAAAGAAAAAAAAAACCCAAAGACAAGCAAACCAACCAAAACTCCCCCCAAAAGGAAAAGAATTTTGAAAATAGAGTTTAGAGCTTTTGAAAAAGGGGAATGTAAGAACTGGGGGGAGGAGAGAGGGAGAAAGGAAGTAAAAGGGGTGTGCTACACACGGAAGCAAACCCCGCGTGATGAGCGTGATCATTACGTGCTACAAGCACGCACTAATGAAGATAGAGGAAGTGCTGATGCCTCCCTGTGATGCCGTGCGAGAGGCTGCACACACACTCATGCCCTTTGTCAGCTTGAGTCTGGTTTCGTAGCAGAGGAGGCCGAGATGGCTTCCCTGCCTTCCTGCGACCTTGTGCCAGGCAGAAGGCCTGTGTTTCCTACTGGCCAAGTACAGAGGAGCTGGAGTCCAGATGAAGAGGTCACCTTGCCTGGGTAAAGGGTTAATGTAAAAGTAATGTGATGAGTGAACGTAAAACTAAATGTAAAAAATTACTCTACTTAACTTTCTGTGACCCTACTTCCCTGTAGGACGGCAAGGAGGCTTGGTGTACCACTGATACATCATCAATAGACTGGGAGTTCCCAGGAAACAATGCTCCCAGAAAAAATGTACTCTGAGCAATGGTCACGTTGTCCCTAAAGGTACTGTTCTATGTTAAATAACAAATTTGTTTGTCAAACAGGATGCAGTTTGTACCTTTAAAACCTCTGTACTTCTAAGGCTCCTGGCCATTTGTCCACTCCTGTGTGAGTATGGTCAAGCTGTCCCAGGCCTGATAATAAAAGGTGCATACTAAATTTTAATTTGAACTCAGGTCTGGTTTCTATAAACCAGAGAACCCATAACAACCTGCTTGGCTTTGTGACTACAGGCAAATGCCAGTATCATGGACTGCATGGTTATGGTGTTAACACAGCTAAAAGTGATATGAAACAGCATGGAGCAGGTTGTTTGAGTTCATTGGCTATCACTATTGTGGGTATAACAGAAGAGAAGTTAGAAATACGGAGTTACAAAAAATGTTTAAATGAGAGAAAGAGAGAGAGAGAGAGAGAGAGAGAGAGAGAGAGAGAGAGAGAGAGAGAGAGAAAGAGCATTCAACTTTGACTTGAGTGACCTACACTATAAAATATCTAAGTGTGATGGTACCAAGATCATATTAAAGGGAAAGTTTGTTTGCTTCCTTCTTGGAACAGAGAATGGTGAGAAAAGGGCGATCCCCTCACAGAAGATCTTATCAGTTAGGAAAATATGTGTATGGTACATTTTCTTTGCTGAGGTCTGTAATGGCATGATTAAATTTTATGTACATGTCTCACATATTTCAGGATTAGAAATCAAACAGTATTTCTACGGAAAATAATACTTACACAAATAAGAATATTTTCATATGTCCAATAGCACAGGCCATAAAGTCATGGCATCTCATATGTCCTTTTCTTTTGCAGAATCGGGGCTTGAACTCAGACCCTTGTGCTTGCCAGAGAAGTACTTATTCCACCGAGCCGTCTCCCCAGCCACTCATATGCCCTTTTTATATCAGTTTAAAAACAAGATTTTATGAGCTGCAGAATGACATTAACATGGATCTTACCAGTTCCTCTATAAATTTTGCAGTGCCGATGGATCTCCACGCTGACAAGCAGTTTCTCTGGCTGTCTCTTGAAAAAGACTTAATCCCTTCCTGTGAGAACATAAATTTTCTGCAGTATTTTTTTTAACCAGTTTAGGGAGATCAGATCCAAAAACTGGGTTTCCATACCAGGAAGCAAAGAAGAATCCAGTGCTCTGATGGTGTGTGAAGCCACTCCTGAGGCTTTCTGTAAAGCCAGTTCAGTTGTTGGACATTGCTGTTGTGGGAAATAATATATGCCTTTTATTGAGAAGCTTGTTTTGAGTGACTACCCTGGTTCTTTACCTGAAGAAAATCTAACTGATACCAGAAAGTAATTGAACTGTAGGACCAGAGAAAGGACCCCACAGTGTGGTTTGGATAATATGACAAAGAAGCTGACATGTCCCTGAATTATCACATGGAAAAGTGGACTCTTATAGGCTGGGAAAGGCAGCATAGGAGACCTAGACACTAGTCCTGTCTTTTGTAATAGTCTCTAGATTTCTGTCATTATTTGACACATGTTGAAATTTATAATTTTAAAAGGATAAATGAATAGTAGTTCAGAAAATTTGTGGAATTTAAGTGCCTTGAGATTTTCCTACACACTACTCTTCACCCTCATATAAGACCATAAATATCCCCATTATACTGTACTATTAATAATAATTTAATTTATTTACTTTTTATAAAAAGCTCTGTTCTTTTCTTCTTGCCTCCATTATTTCTGTTCCTTGCGTGTTTGCCATCCCTTTTCAACTGATCTATAAAAGGCACTTAGGAAGAAATTTCCTCTGCATTTGTTCAAAAGTACTTTCTGACCAATTACAGGCAGCTGCCCTTAAAAGAAGCAGAGGATGGGCACGGCCGATGCCACGTTCACCATGTCCCACTAGTTGGCAGTGCGTTCCACCACACTTCATCCTTTTCTCCTTCTTGCAAGTTTGTCCTTCCATCTAGGAGGTCATGAAAATGCCAGTTCTGGAGAATGCCTCTAATGAAGAAGTTGGAGATGAGAAGATAATATAAGGCACTTAACATTATTTTAAAGTCAACTTTCATTTCTTTGAAATGAAAACTTAATGGGGCTTTTGGTGCAGTTTCTACTTCATCTTCTTGACTCATGCTTCTGTCTTCATCAGTCATTGAGAAGCGACATAAATTTGTGTTTGTTGTGCAGTGTTCTCTAAGTCTGGAACTGGCGGAACTTAGTTACCAATTTTATTTTTCCTTTTAAATGATTTAAAAGTAATCCATATCAGCATGTCTGAGTTAAACTTATTTTTAATGGTCTCATAGCTCAAAATCATCTGTCTCTATTAGTCAACAAAGGGAAATTTTTACTAAACACTCATGTTTAATCCTTTATAGTTCATTTTCTAAAGAAAATTATTATAATTTTATTTTATTTTATTTTGAGGAGTAAAAACAACAGCAAGAAACAAAAATCAGAAACAAAGACAGAAACAAAGTAACATACATATGTGTACCATTCCTAATGCTATATCAATTATTCTCCTTAAAATATTTTTTAAAAAAAGGTAATAAAATACAGAACATGAATGTAAGATTTCTTGAAAACAAATGGTAATATTCAATCACATGTCCAATCCTATGTAACTATATAGATTAACCTGTGCAACAGAACTGACAAAAGTAGGTAATTTATCACAGCTCATTGTTGCTGCCTATGTACCCCTCCACTCTGCTGCTACTCTCTGTCTCTGTGGTAGCAGTGGTAATCTAGTTGTAATAAAACCCTGATCACTCTGTCAGTCTTATTAATACAAATGTCACTATTTGTCAAATTACCTGGAAACATTTCCTCTCAAGTCTAGAACCGCATAGTCTGAAACCATGGCTATGAGCTTTGTGCAGTTATTGAATTGGGGTTAATTAAAATTGAGAGATGCTACAACTGTAAGATACAAATGGACTTTCAGAATCTTTGCAAAAAGAAATCACAAAGCCATTTATAGTTTCGAATTGATAACATGCTAAATAGCATTTTAGAAATACCTTAAATAGATTATGAAACAATAATTTAATGTGGTTGTTCACAATATTTAAAGTGCTGTAAATCTCTGACATATTTATTTTCATTGTATGTTATATTTATTAGTATTTTTATTGTAAAGCACCAATTTAGACTACAGAATTATTCTTCCTCATGCTTTCTTGCCCTGGTTTGACCGTACTTTCAGTTCCTAAAATGTGTTGCACTTGGTATTGCATATATTCCTCTGTCTGGATTTCTTCATGCAGTGATCTTCTCTCATCCTATGCCCTTCCTTAGTTTCTTGAGATCTAGGTGATCAGATATTTGGAAAAGATAAGCTGTCATGAAAATGAGAACAGTGTTTCTCAGATACTGCTTTGCTCACAGCTAACATTTCATTCTTTTGTGGTTCATTGTTAGTTTCTGTTTTGCTAACTACTATTCTCTAAGGGCACAGGCCCTGTCTTTTCCTCATGGGATGTGCTCAGTGGCTAAGGCAATACCACACAGTCTAAAGAGATTGATCAATATTCAGGAATCAAAAAAGGCCACACCAGACTATTAATGTAGAACTACAGCTCTGTGTTCTGAATGGATCTGGACAGACATGCAATGAGGAAATTTGAAAAGGAACTTTTTATAGTGATCTGGAGAGCCAGTGCGCACTTCATTCTGCATCCCATGACATGCAGAGTACACTTCTTGTGTCCTGGCTTCACCTTCAGTCACATGATTTGTTTGATTCAAAGAAAATTCATGATCTCAGAAGGTTCTTGAGCTGTACACACAGTGGGCCCATTGTCAAGACCTATGCAGGCCAGGTGGCAGATTTCCCTCAGTGGCTGGTACCCTTTTGGCCTAGGCCCAACCTCAAGTAGAATTTGTGGTCTGGTTCAGTCTACACCAGCTTCAATGAGGGAAGAAATGTGTTTTAGGTACTGAATTTGGGATGGATCATGCAGAAATAACAAAAATGAACTATTATATATTCAATTTTGTAAGTATAGATATAATGTCACTAAGTAAATATAGGGCTGGCCTGATAGTTCAGCAGACTAAAGTGACTGCTTATACAGAGCACAGCAGCGAGGGTTCAATCTCCGGTGTGCTGTGCTCGCCCAGCCTTGTGGTGCACTGAGACAGCAATTGAGACTGGGTGTAGTGGTATGCGCCTATAATCCCAGTGCTTGGGAGGATGAAAACAGGAGGATCACTACAAATCCAGTCTATGAAGTAAGATTCAGTAGACTCTGCCCTAAATATAGAAAAAGACAAATAAGTGAATGTAATTTTTGAATAGTAGAGTGTGTGGGGTAAATAACTGGATCTAACCCTGACCAAGTCAATCTTCTTCAGTGTTTCTGTCTCTCTGCTATTCTGTCTGTCTCTGTCTCTGTCTCTCTCTGTCTCTCTCTTTCTCCTTTTCAGTATTACAACTGACTCCAGGGACACTCTTCTATTAAATTCTGCATTATTAGCCCTTATTTTATTTAAAGTTTCTTAGTTTAAGACAAGATTTTGTAAATTTCCCAGGAAGCCCTGAAAATTCAAACTTAATGATTCCACCTCTCTCCCTTCTAGGGCAATAAGAAGGTCTTATCCAGAACACCTGGATAAGACACCTTTAGCCCTTGGCTGAGCTTTACTAAAATGTGTTCTCCTTCACCCTTTTATTAGTATATGTGCAATAAATAATCATGACGTGCATTGTGAGGAACATCCATATACATAGCTCATCAAAATGTATTTTACTGCCCTTTCCCCTCTGTCCCTCTTTTTCTCCAATTTCTAGATCCCTTCCAATCTCTACAAAAATCCTTCTATTTTCTAAATTCTTATATTTTAATGTTAAATTATTCATACTTTTAGTTTCCCACATAAAAGGAGCTATATGATGGATAAATTTCTTCATGATGATAGGCACATGCCTTCATTTTTTAAAATTAATTTTGAGAAAGGAATATCAATGAGACAGTTTTAAAACAGGTGATCAAGACAGTCACAATAATTAATGCATTGCCTATTATTATCTTCACAGTGGTTATTCATAGTATAAGATACAGACATGATATCTTGTCTAAACACTATTGGTACAAATGTTTGTTCTCATTAAACTAAGAGAAAGTAGTTATATATCTAACCTAACTGATTTGTATATGCCTTGATGGCCCAGTCCCTGGGACATACTGAGATGGCAATTGGTCATGGTGGCCTGTGCCTGTAATCCTAGCTCTTGGGAGGCTATAAATGGCAGATAGATGACTATGAGTCCAATCTAGTAATGAGGCCCTGAACACTCTGGAGCCCCTCTAAAATACAAAAAAAGAAAATTCTGAAATATAATTTCCTTGATCCTTTGAGATATGTCTTTTTTTTTTTTTTTTTTTTTTTTTTTACATTTTATAACTCAGAAATGTCTTTCTCAAGTACCGTATAGCTATCTCTTCGAAGTATGTTAATAAGTGTAGAGAGCTTATCACTCAGTCTCACTAGGAGAATCAGAAACACACAGAATCTATGAAAGAATAAAACGTGGATTTGAATTAAAAAGAAAAGGACTGGATTAAGTTTAGAACACATAGATGTCATCACTAAGTACATGAACCATCCACCTAGGGCAGTGGTGGCCAGCCTATGACACTCATGCAATCTTCTTCTCCTTTTAAGACAAAATATATTAAAAGTTGGTTTTTCTACACTAAAACTGCAATATTCAGATTATGTTGTAGTGTTGAACACTTTTGAATACAGTCTAGGCATCCCTTTCTAAAAAGTTTGGTACCACTGCATTATGGTATTGCTGCACTTTTCCACTAACGGATCCCAGGGTTTATAAATTTTAATACTTTTTCTCTCAGTAGATTTGACATAAGTTTCTTTGCTAGCTATTGCCCTAGTCTTTATTTCCAATGCAGTAATCTTGAATAAAGCCTTCCTGTCTGTTAAACTCTGTGTTGAGCAAGTTTTCTTTGAAAATATATATAGAAGTGCTATGTAGGAAACTTTTTAGAAGGGTGGATAGGATAATGAACCATTTTAAAATAGTCATCAATGCTTTAAAGAGAATGTTAACCTATCACATATGATATCCTGCCTCCAGCAAAGTCTGCTCCATGTAATAATGGAAATAACTGATAACAGTAATTGTAAAATTATGTTATAGATTCATGTTAAAGATTCTTGTAAGGGCCTAACCATGCCTGATGATTAGAATTTTGCCATTGTAAATGTACAAAAGTAAGTTTCAACAACCTTAAATAAGTTTCTTCATGTCACACAGCTTATATGTAAGGATTTTCACACTTTTGTCTATTGCTTCCAGTATTCCTCAGCACTAAAAGCACTTTTCTGCCACATATGTGTGCTTCAGTTAATCCTGTGCATATCGTGTCAGTTATTTAGCACTTTCCCAAATATATTTTTGGAAAAGAAGTTGTGAGAAGTGCAAATCTATCTTCTTGGAATTGTGATGTGTTAATGGAAGGCAAAGTAAAATGCTCTGAAACAATGGAAAATTTAAAGTAAGTGAAAAACAGAGAAAAGCACTTCTTTCTCTTGCCTTGGGACAAATATCTTTATGTAGCTAAAGACAAAGCTAATAACCTAAGGTTTAGAAGTGATTTTATTTTAATATTCAAGTTTCAGTAGATATGGAGATACATGGCCCTATCTAAAAAGCAACACTTTACATACAAGAAAAATAGAAAGAAAATTGAAATACTTTAAAGTATGTGGAAGTGAAAGTAATTATTTAAGTTTATTTTATTCAAACAGATATTAAATTTCATCCAACATTTGGAGATAGGCACTTTTACTGGTACAAAATACCTGACATGCAAAAGGGAGAAAAGAGATTTATTCTGTCTCACGGGCCTTAGAGAAGTCAGTGTGTCAGCTCCATGGTAGGAAGCACATGGTGGCAAAGTCCAACCCAGATGAAAGCTGCTCACATTCTTGCAGGCAGGAAGTAGAGAGAGAAAGAAGAAGCCAAGGAGGAAGGTGCACCCCTCTGATCACTCTTTGGCATCAAGACTCTTCAGACCAGAGCCACCTCCCAAGAGGTGGCTGTCTGATCCAATCACCTTCTAAAAGCCTCACCATGGTACATGATACTTTTGTGCCCTGTTACATTGAAGATTGAAAGTTTAATAATTACCTCATAACACATTTCACTCTAAAAGTCATGCTGGCCATAGTCACTATCTTTGTGAGTGGGACAGTCATCCAATACATTCTAGGAGTTATTTGTTTAATTTTGACTTAATTCTTGTGAATTGCGTCAGTTCAGAATGTCTACTTTGATCTGTGCACGACTGAGGGTGCACACATAGATTACATGTGCTAGGTCTTTATGGTTCTATGATGACATTATATATACTGAGTGATATCAAATAAATTTGGGGAATATTTTTCTACATTTAGTAATCATCTCTAAAAGAAAAGTGTATCAAATAATGAAAACAGTTAAGGACAGTTTCTAGTAAGATAAAGACAAACGGTTACATAAAGACTGTTTCCATTCATAAGGTAAACGTAAGAGACTAAAGTAATAGTATAGAAAGAATGATCACACAACTAAAAAATAATGGTGCTGATGGTATCAGGAATTTCTCATGAGGAAATTTAGGTTTCCAGATTGAAATGTGTATCATATTTGGTAAAATTACTGAAAGGATTCCCTAACTAATGTTAGGAGGAAAATGATTAAGAAGTAGATCTAGGATGGATTTGACATTGCTGAAATGATAAATGCCAGAGATGGTATAGAGGGAAAAATGGATAGACAGAGGGTGAAAGAGGGAGAGGGAGAGAAATATGCTAAAGTACAATAAAAATGATAACTTGTTATCTATGATGTGTAGTGAACTGTAGATCATGTTAAAAATCTCCTAATTTTAAAAACAATGAGAGCACGTATAGGAATCATAATCAGAAATAAGAATATGATATGTTTCACAAAGTGTGATACAGGTACAATGGATAAGGTGGACTCTGCTATCTGCACCTTGTACAACAAATAAACATTAATAAAGCAATATGCAGTGTATTAATTATTGAATCTGTCCTACAAATTTGATTTGAAACAGTGTCATTGCTATTTGTTCTTCAATAAAATTATGGAAAAAAAAATAATCACAAAAAAGATAGACTCTTTGCATTAAGAAAAAAATATCTTACTTTGCTAATAGACAATAGGGCCATTAGTATATGTTATCAGATACCATGTTTTTTTTTTTTTTTTACTAAAAAAGATCACAGAATAAAAGTAAATGGCAATGTATAAAAGTAAAAAGACAAAGAAGGGCTTTTTAAAATTGTAGAACTTTCTGGGGCCTGCCATGCCGGCCTCGCCCCCAGGGTGTGCCGAGGTAGCAATTGAGGCTGGGTGTGGTAATCCCAGCTCTTGGGAGGCTGTAAACAGGCATATCACTATGAGTCTGATCGAGTAGTAAGACCCTGAACACCCTGTAGATCCTTCCCTAAATATAAATAAATAAATAAATAAATAAAATTGTAGAACTTAATTTTGGTAAATTTTGTGTTGGATACTGGAAGGAATTGAATTTGCTAAGTAAAATTCAGTTGTTCAGTATTCAGCTCCACATTATTTGATTTGACATGAGAAGAAAAAGTGAACTTTATTTGTTTCAACACATAGGCAGTAAAAGATTGCATATCTTACCCTTAGATTTAATATGCAAATAACTGTTTTTGATATTGTTTTTAACCCTAAAGGAGTAATTTCCTGATGATTTGAAAACATCCATTGAGATAGAGGAACTTGGCACTGAGAGTAACTTGCCTAAATATTGGAATTAAAGTAAAAATTTCTTTCTTATTTACTTCACTTTTAACATCAAAATTCTCTTTCTAAAATATTACACCCTTCTTATATAGAATTGTTGCTGTCAATCAACACAGAATTGTTCTTCTGAACCCTTAACTTTGCATATATACATTTTAGGCATACAATTTCAGGTATTTTTTAAAAATTATGAATAACCTGTTTTGACATTTTATATCAATCAGAAAAATATCAAACAGAATTAAATATTAAAAATGTTCCAAAGTGGCCATTGATAGAATGAATTTTTAGCAATTTCTAGCAATGAAAAAGAAATGATTTATATGCACTTAAAGAACTGCAAGTTAAAACCACAGTGGCATATTAATATACATAACTGATTGGGAAAAATTAGAAAGTAGAATGACAGCAAATGTTAGAATATTGAACTCCTCATGAATCTTATTGTAGATATGGAATTGAAAAGTCAGTTTAGAAAGCCAGATCTTAGTCAAATTCAGTACATATGCGTTCTACAACCAATCATCATACTCCTAGGTGTATAGTAAGAGAAATTCTCATACCAATGCGGGAACTCGTGAGAGGATTTTGTCACAGCACTGACCTTAGAAGTATGACGTAGGAGGCATCCTTTGGCAAGGACAAGGCTTTGGAGTCACAGTTTGGAAATAATTGTCTCAAGTCAAACAATCTAGGTACAATCTTTAAAACACAATGCTTTGGGAAAGTAGAAAGAGTGAAGTCTGCAGCACAAGCAGCATGTATGAAAACACTGAAATTATGCTGCAGTGATACCCACAAAATAATTGTTTTGTAAGGATGGAATACTGATTTTTAAAACTGTGATTTTGAAGGCATACTTTTCAAAGTAGTAATAAAATATTACTATGCTTTAGTTAAACTAATCGATCATATTTTTCACCAGTTTATTCTTCTGACTTGAATGGGGATTTAGGAACTAGGATTGATTGAGGAGATTCCAGGTTAATGTATCTTCACCAAACTTTACCTCGCTGTACAAAATAAAATGAGTTTTTATAAAATATGCATGGGAGGTTCTAGTTATCTAAGGAAGCAAAAGGGGTAAAAGTGAAATCAGGCCAAAACCAAAAATGCAATGAGAGTGTAGCACAGCTGGTAACACAATGTGTGTAAATAAAGGGAAAAGAGGAGGTGAGCCTATAAATTTGGTTTAAAATCAGCAAACTAGATGGAAATTGAGACAATCAACTTTAGAACACTCTATTTCTCCTCCTCACGCATACACAAATGGTTTTCAAAGTAAACAATGAAAATATCCACAGGATATAGTTATAAGATCTGGACAATTAACCTAAGTAGTAAGAAAAGAAATAAAAATGCTTCCAGAAATAGTTACTAAATTTTTGTTCAACTAATTACTTCTATTAGTCAAATAATTATGAGAGAAAATGCTTCTGAGCTAGCCTATCATGCTAAAAACACTCATGAGTGGATCAAAGGATTGAATTCATATAGAAGCACAGCCAAAATACAAAATCAAACAAACAAACAAACAAGCAAAAAACAAAAAGAAAATATGTCTGTAGACCAGAAATACAGAAACAAAACGAAACAAAACAAATAAACAACAATAAACCGTATAGAAACACATATGAAAATTTTCACATTCTAAGGCTGCTTTAAGAATAATTGGGCTGGCCAGATAGCTCAGCAGACTAAAGCGCCTTTTTAGGCAGACGCTGGGGCTGAGGGTTCAATCCCTGGGTCTGCTGTGCCGGTCCTGCCACTGGGGCGCACTGAGAGGCGACTGAGACTAGATGTGGTGTGCAGGCTGTTATTCAAGCACTTGGGAGACTGAACATGGGCGGATCACTATGAGTCCATCTACGTAATGAGACCCTGTAGATTCTGTACTAAATACATTTTTAAAAAAAGAATAATGAAGCACACTACAGTAGAAAATAGAACAGCTCTGAGCTCTTTTTTTTTTGTCTTTTTGAGACAGGGTCTCACTATGCAGTTCAGGCTGGCCTTAAGCTCACTTTGTAGCTCAGGCTGGTCTCGAACTCACAACAATCCTCCTGCCTTGGCCTCCTGAGTGCTGGGATTACAGGTGTGCGCCACCATGCCCGGCCTACTGAGCTCTTGTTTTATGACATTGGAAAGTAGAAAATGTTTTTAAGTGTTATATAAAGACAAAGGTCAGGTATTATGAATGCTATCATGATAAAAGCAAGTGTAAGAACTTGGCAGTTGTGCACTTTGAAACTGTTCACCTAGTATACATTTGGAAAATTCTCATCAAGAAAATAGTCCTGCCAAATTAAAATTCAAATGAGGCAAAATAAATAAGCTTTTATTATTCTTTATTGTCTTTTTTAAAAGTCATTTTCTTCAATAACTTCATAAAATTTAATTAAACTGAATATATATAAATGGAAAAAAAGATAGTTAAGGTATTATAAGAATTTGTCTTAGCTCATTGCAAAAAGTTGTGTGTTAATATTGTTCGGATAATTAAATGCTAATATCTTATACCCTGAGTAACTAATTCAAAGATTACAATATGTAACATGCTACCATTGCTACCCTCCCATTATCTTGTTTTGAAGTTTTGTGTTTTTTCTTTTTAAAATAAAAAAAAATTGGAAAACAAAACAAGCAAGCAAAAATATGCCTGTAAGTAGTTAATTTTTACTTGACAAAAACAGGGAAATTTTAAAAATAGAAACCTGAAAAAAAAGGCAGAAATCCTGTCCTGGTCACATACACCTGTAATCTCAGCCCTCTGAGAAGCTGAGGAAGGAGGGTAGCATGTCTGAAAGCATCCTGGCAATTTAGTGAGCTTCTTTCTCAAAATTATTTTGCAAAACTGGCTGGGGACATAGCTCTACACAAAGACTCTAGGTTCAGTACTGTCAAAATCAAGGCTTGGAGGTGAGGACTGTAACTACACAATGTTAGATGCTAGCCAGAGGATGTAGTCATAAGTGGTTGTAGTGGCTGAGGAATTGTGTCCACTTCAGAAGTTAAACGTTTACCTAAAGCTGTTCAGTAATTCCACACTGTAGGTATGGTGACTCCACCCTAGAGTGACTCATCACTTCAAGGATATAAAAGGGAACTGAGGAAGGCTGGAACTTTACATTTCCTCAAAGGAGCTTCTGTCTTTGCAGTTAGCTTGGATGTCATCTCCTGGCTTCTAGTACAGACTCTTCAGCTTCCACTTTGGATCCTTCAGTCTTCTGGTGTAGATTCATCAGCCTTCCTGTAGTGCAGACTATCAGAGACTATCAGCCTGCTGTAGCAGACACTTTGGCTTCCTGATATGGACTTGCATGGAACACTGCAGTGAGCTACAGACCGTGGACTGAATCCTTCAGTCTCCAGTGTGCAGATGCCCTCTGCATCCATCCTCATCTGACTCCGGGGCTGACCATTGTAAGCTAGTCTCGTAATTTCCTGTACAGTTGCACATCTTGTGTTGTATCTGTTTCTCTAGGAAAACCTTCACTGACACAATGGTAAGACATTGTGTTTGTTCTCTTGCTTCTAGGACTATGAGGAAGCACTGAATGAATTAGGCATTTTTCTGCCCCAGAATTTAGGAACTGCAAAGAAACAGAATGGTAGAAAGGGTTTCTTGCAGGTTTCTCATGCAGTGAATAGCACTTTGCCTGCCACCACACCAGCAGCGCAGTCCAGCAGAGATGAGCCTACAGTGTGCCCTTATTATAAGAATGCCTTGCTAGGGCACTCCTGCAGCTGGGCCTGAAACCTCATAATCAGACAACAAAAATCCTTGTGCAGGCAGATAGAGAAAGTCCGAAGCAAAGCAGTCCTACTGGGGGTGCTGGAGGATTAAAACTAAAACGTGAAACAAACCAAACAAGTTCTTCTGAAAGAACACATAATTCTCAAACTAATAATTTTAATAAAACACTGTTGAGGTTCAAGTTTGTAACTTGAAATAGTGTGTGAAAGGGTTGTCTCAAAAATTAGCACAATTTCTAAAAAGAATGGATAACATGAGAGAAAAACAGATGCAGAGGAGAAAGCTAGGACATCTATGATACTGGGACAGAAAGCATGCAGAAAAATGACAGGCAAACTCCAGAGTCCTGAACCTATTATTCATTAAAAGAAAGTTTTTGTTTCATTTTCTGAAGCAGTCCAGCATTGAAAAGCCGGCCAAATAGCTCAGTGGCGAAATAGCTAAGCACCTGCTTTGGCAAGTACAGAATGCAGGGTTCAATCAGTGGTCCCATTCTTCATGCCAGCCACCCCCCCCCCCCAGAGTGCACTAAGCTGGCAACTGAGTTTGGGGTGGGGTAGTGGTGCACACCTGCAGTCGAAGCTTTTGATCTTAAATAATGAAAACCAACAAGTTAGTGACTTGGGCGTCCAGATATGCAATGAGTAACAAAAATGAAAAGAAAGCTCAACCTTGATTTTTGCATTCTTCTCCATTATTACCTTAAACCTTTGGTTCGTACCATGCTCAGCTCTGAATGTAGGTGTGCATATCTGTCCAAAACCTGATAATATAAGGTGTACCAGTCCCAAATTTACCTAATCCATCTGATTCCCCTCCAAGGCTGAGAACATTCAAAAAAGGGATGTACAGGGGCCTTCAACTACATGTAGGCATAGAGAGGTGTCCCCTTTCGGTCCTAAATCTATAACCATTTTCAATTCCGGCAGACCCTCTGCAAAACCAAGACTGCCTGAGCAGAAACAACTACCATGAGAGACTGATTTCCATCTCAAGTGATAAGGGCTTCTGGAGAGCTAGTGTGTAAAGCTAGAACTGGGCAAATGATGAATCGGACCCTGAACCACCCTAGTGAGTACATAAAAGCTTTTCTTGTTTTTCTGCCAAGGGGACAATCTGATTTCCATCAGAACTGTAATTCCTTCAGCCCCTCAAATTTGTCTCTTCCCTTTTTCTCTTGCTTTCTAAGTCTGCCTAATAAATCAGGTTGTGTCTCTTAGTGATCAGTCCCGGAAACGTTTCTTACATTGATAAATAAGATCCTGCCCTGGTGGAGTTGAGGTCCCCATGTACTCCTTCGGGAAAACCTCTATAGGCCTTTTGCTGTTACAAAAGCTGAGAGTTTCAGTTGTATGAAAAACAAATACAGGAGAATAACGTATCCAAATTATTGGAGATATGTCTGCCAATTGACGTAAATCCATAAAAGAATCAAGAAATAAACAATTCTCCTTTCCCTCACCCCAGTTGTTCCTTCCCTTTGAACAGATCCTTTCCCTGTAGGGAAAGGAACAAAGAAAGAAAAAAGAAAGAAAAAAAAAGAAGACAAGGAAGAAAAGAAAGAAAGGAAGGAAGAAAGGAAGGAATACATACGATAGTTTGCATAATTATATTGTTGATTTCTACTAGTCTGTTCAAAGGAATAGTAAATGCTTAAATTTTTTCTTTTCTTTTTTTTTATTCAACAAATTTTGCATGCTTGTATCTGATAATCAGAATAACTAATTTGACGAGAACAATATGCAAAGCAACAACCACTGACGAATTCCTATTATTTTGATTAGTGAAATCCTGTGTCTTTTTAATTTTTTTTTTTAGCATTTTTATTCTCTTTAAAAGAGAATTTTGGAAAAAGTCCCATTTCAGGAACAGTGTTAAAAAATAGCTTAATATAAAAGCTGTCATAATTAATAAGTATATGTATTAATGAATAAGAAAATCCATTATTGTTAGGTTGTCAATTCCCCCCAAACTGATGTTTAGAATAAGTGGAAATCTTGAAAATTTTATCAGATTTTTAAAAGAAAATGACACAGCTGGGTATTGATCTCAGTGGTGCATTGCCAGTATGGTAAGTACAAGGTCTTAAATTTGATTCCTATACCCAAATAAATAAATAAATAAATAAAATGACAAACTAATCCTAAAATTTATATAATATGAAAAAACACAATGTTTCAAAAATCTCTAAGAAAAATGAACAAAACTACAGGATTAACCCTGCCTGAAATTAAGCATTACTGAAACTAAATTATTCTATGATATTGGCATACATGCAGGCATATAGATCAGTGTGAAAGAACAGGAAGTGTAGAACTAGTCCTACACATTTGTATGGATAAATGATTATCAACTAAGATCCTTTAAAAACCTTGTGGAAAAACAACATCTTTTGATAGATGGTGACAGAACAATTTCAAATCTATGCACAAAAAGAATTACAACAGAAAATAAAATAAAACACAGGGAAACTGTTATAAACTCCATATGCATCATGAACAAATAAGTACAATACAGATAATATGTCTAAATATAAACTAACAAAAATTCTCAAAATATTGAAGAAAATGTATATGAACTTTAATTAGATGAAGATCTGTTAGATACAATAGCCAGCTACAGAATTTATAAAATTATGATCTGATAAACTAGATTTTTATCAAAATGGAAAACTTATGCTCTTCAAAGTGTACTTGAAAAGAGAAAAAAGAGCAAAAAATGGGGAGACTATGTATAATATAAACAAGTCACTTATCTGGCTAAGGATTTGTATCTAGACTATAATGAACTGTCTGAACTCATAAAACAGAACAACACAATATAAAAAGTGGGAAAAAGATTTAAACATCAACACAGACAGATATTGGCAAAATGTCAACAGAAAACTATTCAATATTATTATTTGTTAGGGAAATGCTGATTTAAATCACAATTGCTTATTACAAATTGATTACAGTGGTTATAGTTTAAGTGCCTGCATGGAACTGCAGATATAATTCACTGGTAGAGTACTTATAGGTGGGTTCTGTGATGCCCAGCTGTGGAACGAAAACCTACTAATAAAGAGTACTGAACTGTCTTACACTGCGGGTGATGATGTAAAAAAAGAACCTTAAACATAGTGGAAAGTAGTAAAGAAGTTCATCTACTTCTTATATACTACAGGCAGGAAGTAGTATACCTACCTGCTGTTCACATCCTATTGACAAGATCATTTGATGCAAATGCACCGACTAAGGCAGAACATTTATGGAGGTACCGCCTCTTGGGGTTGTGTTGTTCCGTGTCTCTTGTTTACAGTACATTGAGAATTTGGGAGTCTCCTTACAGTCTACAGTCTTGGCATCACACTGGCCTTATTGTAGAGAGCCGCATATGGCCACATACTAATTCAACAGGAAGTGGGAAGCACTTCCCACATGGGTGGCTCACTCAGTGTCAGCATAAATATTTGGAAACTCTGCATTGTCTTTGTTTTTGCTCAATACACTGAGGAATTTTTGAAGTGTGTGCAGCGTTACTGCTATGGGGTGTTCTGCAGAGAACCAAAAAAACTGAAAAAAGGAAATGTATCATGTATAAGAGGGAATGTATTATGGGAAGTGTCTCATATTTACAAAAGTTCAGGAACCCCACTGTGTCCTGTCTTCACACTGGAGAGTCAGAAAGCTAGAGGTATAGTTCATTCTACATCTGAAGGACTAAGAACTATATTTGGAAAGTGGATACTGTAAGACACTAGGTCCAAAGTTCCAATAGTCAGGATCCCTGATCTCCTAGGGCTAGAGAAGATAGGTTTTTGGTCAAGAAGCAAGAATAAATTTTGCTTTATTTTCCTTTTTTGTTCTGCTTGCCTCTTCACTGAGTCTATGGATTCAGATCATAATTTTTTGTAAACTATTTTGACATATATACTTACAAATCATGTTTTTGGAGAAAGGACTGCAACCATTTTGGTACCAAAGAGTGGTTATACAGAAGGAAATTTTTAAAAAAGGTACTGGGTGAAGGGAGATGGTTTCAGGATAAAATTCATTACATTTACTGTGCACTTCATTTTTTATTACTATATTGTAATAATGAAATACTTGTGCAGTTCACCATAATGCACACTCTGGAAACCCTGAGTCCTACCCAAACATGGTGCTATCTGGGAACAATAAAAATAGTAACATCTAAAGTGTGTTGAGATATGTCCATTCTGCTTACTAATCTTGTTTTAATTGCCGTCACTGCAGAAAATCCTGCTGTACAGAGATATGCTAAATAAAAGAAGCCTTTTTCCTGTTTCATGGCATGCTCAGGATGTTCTTTTTTGAATTTTAGTTTGAATGTATGATCTCAAAAGCCGATGTCATTTGTAGTCTCAAACAGTTGATTCTCTTTTAGCAGAGATGAAACTAACTGGTTTATTAACAAATGAATTGTGGATTGATTTCTTCATAGTATGGGTGATATTTTGTGAAAATGAAGTAATGCTTAAATTCCTTTAAAGGCTCACAAATGTGATGGCACATGAAATGGGAGATAAAAGGCCCAGTCTCACTCTCTTTCAAAATGTTTTGTACTCTCTGAAATGCCTAAACACTTGATGTCCACTCAATGCTGCTATAATTCCAGTTTGGGTTTGAATGCAACCACTTTATTTGGCAACTTGAACGTGGTTGTCATTCTTCCCTTAAGTGACAGATTGACTTCATTAAGTTGAATGTGTCACACGAGTAAGCAAGTATTGAGATCCAGTCTGTGCCACTTAAATATGATGCCAGTGGTGAGTTTTTTCTTAGCAAAATCTCTGGAGAAGCTGTCATAACTCAAAAACTCTGGCGAATGATGTATCTTTAGAAAGTATTCTTATCTGTGTATAAGAAAAAAATGTGTGTGATCTGTGTTCATCTCCTTACAGACCTTCTCAGACATAAAGGGATATACTTTAATGTGGTCGATCACTTCAAGCACATCCAGCAAAATTAAATTCAGAATTTCCCTACGGATGATACAGTACCAAGACTCACATTCAGGAACATCTCTCTGACTCTAGAGATGAAAGAATGGAACTATAGAGTCATGGCAGCTCTTCTGTCTGTGCATGCATCACAACAAAATGAAAAATTCATTCTTCCTCCGATTCAATCATCCAGAGACTGGAATCATTCTACAGCTGTGGAGCTGGTTTGCAACAGAAATGCACAAACACCCCCATGCATATTTCCCTGAAAAATGGGTTTTCCACAATAGCAAGCATTGTTAGCTTGTTGTCAACACAGGTAGACTCATCAACCTGGTTAGTGACTCATTCATTCTCTGCAACAATTGCACTTCAGTATCCTGGGCTGTTTCACCAATCTGTATAGAGGTGAGTCAGCCAAAAGAGGCACACTGTTTAAACTGTAACTTCTAAAACTTCACAGCTAATATCAACTCTTTACCAATAAAAAATCTTCCTACCTTTAAAAAGCATGGTTAGCTACTAAAAATTATATCTTTAGTGTAGACACATCATCTGATCGCTGGTAGCCTTCAATAGTTGGTTTAGTTCTTTATGTTTTTATTCTTTTCTTTGGATAAACTCCAAAGACTTTTATTTTAATGCCAAGTAATTGCTCCTCATTTAACGAAGCATTTTTATAGGCTTCATGGAATTGTTGAGTAGCTGATCATCATATATTGTACAAATTGAGTGTGGAGACGTGAATCATTGGTTGCAATGAACCAAGAAGGACTCTTGCTATTTTCTGAGATTGTCTGAGAGATTTCTCTTTTCTAATCATTGGTTCTTCTTTGTTTTCAAGCTCTCCAAGGAGGTTTCTTTTAATATTTTGGTTAGAGTTTCCTTGTGACCTTATTGAAACTGTGACTGGCAGAGATATGCAGAGTGGAAAAGAGACTTGGATTGAAATGCAATATAAAATAATGCATATATCACATGGGGACTAAAGTAAGTGTCAAATTCTGACTTAAAGCCTGCCACAAAATGCAGCTATGGAATTGAAGTACATGATTCACTTGCCACTGTAAAACCTGTGACCAGTGTAGTTTGCCACTTGCCATTTGCTCATAGGGTTTTAATTTGAGCCTGTAAGAAGTTAATTCATCATAATTTCTTTAGAGCCAAGCCTCTCAGCTGGGGCCAGGAAGATGGCTCAGGGTAATAAGTATTTCCCTGGCAAGTGCAAGGGCCTGAGTTCAATCCCCAGTTCCAAAAAAAAAAAAAAAAAGTCCTCTCAGCTGTCAATCTGTTACTGCTGCTGCTCCCCAATACTAGCATCACTGCTCAGCTCTACCTCATATCAACAGCCACTAGATTTTCATAAAAAACATGCAACCTAAGTCCCATAATATGCAGTTCACAGTGAGTTCACACTGTTATGAAAATCAGATTTTGTTCCTGACCTGACAGAAGGTAGAACTCAGGCTGTCATTTGGTTTGGACCTGCTGCTGCTCACCTCCTGCTAACAGAGTAGCACTATGATAGTGAAATATAACCCAATTTTAGCTACAGTTTGTCTCTCACCTGAAAATGCACTAAATTTATTAAATATTATTTTAAAAACTAAGCTTTATTATCAAAATGTTTCAGTCCTAATCATTTATTTTTATTATCAAGCTTAGATATTTACTGTTACTAAATTGCTTAAATTTTTTCATGAAAACCAATTTAAAGAGTCTAATTTTATGTATTTGATTATGAAAAAATGTAGATAATTGGATATAACATTTACATAACAATTACCGTAGTTCTCACATTTAAACAATCAGCTTCTTTTAGTGTTCCCTATTCAGAAACAAATTAATTTAAAGATAAGTGACATCCTTTGTGTGCTGATCAAATCTATTCCATCGATGCTATACCAAAGGTGATTGAGAATAATAAGCCTGCTATTTTAGAACATTCCAGTGATTTCTTTCATCAATCAGTTAACACAAGAGATTTAATTTGTTTCATTTATACTTTCTTTCTTATGATGTAGGACAACAGGTTTATGGAGAAATTTGGTTATTTCTCAATAGGTCTATTCTCTATTATAGCAATTATATAATATAAGCCATATTATTAGAAATGCACAACTTACAGTCTACTTGTGGGATTTAAGGAGCTGCAACAGACTGAATGTTTATGCCTCTCTCAAATTCACATGTTGGAATATTATTCTTCAAGGTGTGCATTTTAGGAAGAGATTAGGAAGTGGGAGGAAAGTCTGAAAAGACAGGATTAATACCTCTTTTGAAGGAAGACTCCAGACAGATTAAACACCTCTTGTACCATGTAAGGTCGTAGGAAATGAGTTCCCATAAGATGCTGACTCCACTGTTATGTGGATCATGGGTGTCTAGCTTCCAGAACTGTGGAGAATTTAACTTCATTTTTTATAACCCACCCATCCTGTGGCAATCTGTTATAGCATCCCACATGTACAATGGCTAATTTATAGTCTGCTTGACTAGAAATGCCAAGGTAAATTGAGTCAGCATGGTTCTAGATTTTGAGACCCACTTTATGGAGAGTTGTCAAAACAGTGTAAAAAGAGAGGTGAATGGAAAGATTTCAGCTGATTTTCTTTGGAAAAACTTCAGCTTTCTCTGTGGAGGAATTCTGGTCTTCATCATCGCCTTCACTGCGTGTTTCCTTCTGGATTTTGGGCATATTCTTTAGCTTCCAGCACAGGCCTTTTGGTCTGCCAGTGCAGACTCTTTGGCTTTTAGCACCAGTTCTTCACTGCCTCATGCAAAAGACCCCAAGGTCTTTTGTCGATGATTGTTTATCCTCCTGATGTAGAGTCCTATGGGACATTGCCATGGGCTCCAGGCCTTTGGTTGGAACCTTTGGGTCCTAGCACAAGGGCAGATCTTTTGCACTCTTCTGAATTTGACTCTGGGAAGCCATCATAGGCTAGTCTTGTAAGTTTTTGTGCCTTCCATTAAATCTGATTCAGATCATGTGCAGGAGGAGACCTACCCCAGCCCTGCAAGCTCTTGTAAACATTAACTGATATAGGCTTGATCATTTCATATAAAGTCAGCAGCAGTGATTTGAAACCATTGCTTGACTAGTAACATTTATTTATTATTCATTTACATATTTACTTTGATACAGGGCTTTGCTACCAGCTCAGACTCATAGTGGTCCTCCTGTCTCAGCCTCCCTAGTGCTGGGATTATATGTACATTCATGCCCAGTTTTAACGGTCAGCAGAGTGGCACAGCACATGGTAACAGGTATCTATCGCAGGTACTTGCGCTTGCCAGGAAGGGTGTAGACCACTGAGCTACCCCCCAGCCCTTGACTATTAACTTCTATACACTCTGGAGATTTTAATTTTTGTACACAGTGTGGAATATAATTGTTATTGTCTTCTCTGATAACTTATTCATCAGTAAGTGATGTTCTGAGACTCTGTTTTGAAAGCCTGCCTATCTTCTTAGCTGGAATCTTGTGCCTAAAATGTGTTTATAGAATGTTTTAGGAAGGGGCCAAGAAGAATGCCATCTACCAGAAGTTGGCAAAGGGAGTGAATTCATGAACACTTAATTGTGGGCTACATGCTTCACTATATAAATAGCTATTTATGATTGAATTGTTGAAATGAGGGTAAGGAAGTATTTTGAATACATACATTATCTTTAAAATGTCTTCTTTTCTGATTTCCATACATGTAACATAATGGTACATTTTATTATTTTATGTTGTAATTATGCATTATATGCATCATACACATTATATTCATCATACTATGTATAATTATACACATAATTTTATATGTGTGAACACATATAAAGAAGTGAATCCTGATAGGCTTTCTATTTACTCATGTCTCTTTCCTACACAGTTTCAAAAACACGGACATTTTCTGGATTTTGTGTCACAGATTTTTTTTACTGAGTGGCTCCATTGTTTCACTGACTAGGAGAGGGATTAGTGTGACATGCAGATAACCAAATAGTCTATTTCATCTTCCCTACCTATACCTTCCATCTGTATTACTAGATAAGTATGGAGATTATAGCCATTCAACCTTTACCTTTGAGTTACTTTTTAAAAGACAAAAAGGAAGCTTTTGTTATTTTTACAGCACCCAGTGGTATTCTTTGCCCCATTTCCTTTTTTTTTTTTTTTTTCCTTTCTTTTTCTTCTCTAAGTACAGGCTGACAAGACTCCCTACCCACCAAAGCTAATATTCTCTCCTGCTCTCCCTACGCCCAGGCCAAACGGTGTCACAGATCGTCATTTCTCTCTAAATAGCTTCCTCAATCTTCTTTCCAAAAATATGTCACTAGTTTCTCCCAGTACTTATTGATTATTTTTCTTTCTCCCTGACACTCTGTAAAAACTTTTCTGAAACTCTGCCTAACACTGCAATCATTCAGCAATCACTTTTATTGATGTCATGATAAATTCCCAAGGTGCCCTCACTTCTGTCCTCTTCTTGTCTAAGGTTCATTCATGTGTCCAGCTGTGATACTAGTGCACATCTATCTTCATGGAGCTGACCACCCTAGCCTGAAGTGAAAACTACTTCTCTTTAACTGTTGTAAAATTTATTGACTGAACAATTCATCTGACCATGAATCATGTTCTTCTTCATGACATCTCTTTTATAATCATCTAGTTCTGTTATTTAAACATTTTTCTCACTTTGCATGATTATGTGTTCTCTTTCCTCACAGGGTAGCACTTAGAACTGATGCTCACCACAGTTCCTAGCTCATGGAAGTGGAATGTAGACACTGCGTAAATACCTATTGATTTGAGTTGACTTTTATTAAAAATTTTCTAGTTGTTCCCATTAGTATACATATGTGCTTTTTATTTTATTTGAGAGTTATGAGTGGTTTATACAGCTCCTCAAAGAACTGCTTCTTCCTGGATTTTTTCCATCTAGAAATACCATGATCCTGAGCAATTAGAAAGGAAGGTTATAAACATTAATGGCCGTGAAGTTTCTCTGTATAGAGTGGAGCATGGTAAAGTGAGTTAAGGTGATAGCAATGAGTTCATATGACAATTTAAATAAAAGTCCATGTGAAAAAAACTATGCTTAAAAATGTTGCAACATAAATTTAAACTTGTCAGTGGTTTAAACAATAAAAACTCTAATATATGAAGTTGGATAGTTGCTATAACAGTTAATAGAGTTTCTATTTGTATGGTCTGAATGAAAAGTAGACATGATATTCAGTTGCTGTTCCACAGTGGTCTACAGATGCTTCATCATAGGAAGGTTGTAGACATGGAAGAGTGTATCAGCTCAGGCCTAACCTCCCTAAAGATGAGACTGGAGTAAATTGGTGAACCAACCAAAGTTGGTTTGATACTAGGTGATAAACTATGCCAAAAGTACTTAATGTGAGTTAGTGTCAGCCTATGTAGAAGATGTTGGAGACTTTATGTCACAGCCCTTTATAGTACTTGCAATGCTCAATGTTTCTTCAGTGACTTAAGCATCTTGCAATAAAGTTTATGCTTACTCAAAAGCAAGAAGAGATTAAAAAATGATTAAACCAATGTCATATCGTGCAGTAAGGTCACAGATACACAAAGTAAGTGTGAAGACATACAAACCTGGTTCTAGTTCCTTACTGTGAATTGCAGAAAGATAGGTTAGAAAGAAGATGTGGTAAAGTATGTTAAAAACATGATAGAGAATTTCAAATTTTATTTATTTATTTATTCTATTTATTTATTTGTTTGTTTGGTACAGTCTTGCTACACAGCTCAGATTCTTAGTCATCCTCCTGTCTCAGCCTCCCTAGCACTGGCATTACAGGTATGTGCCACCATGCCTGGTTTCAGTGGACAGCACGATGGTACAGCATATAATTCTGGGGATTGAACCCAGGCCCTTGTGCTTGCCAGGCAGGTGCTTAGATTGTTGAACTATCTCCCAAGTCCCTGTAGAGAGTTTCAGTGGGTTGAAGTTTTATATGATCTGGACTCTTGCTTTCAGTTACTGGTGTGGTATGAAGCAGTTGTTGGCTTAGGTTTGTTTTAATTTGAATTTATTTATGGGAAATCCACTAGAATATTGAGAGTACATAGAACTGGTTAAATGAAAGGTGGAAAGTAGGATTATGGGTTATTAATCTTGGAAAGGATAATGCTGTGGAAACCTGGTCTAGCTCCCTTCAGACACTTGAAAAATGGCCACAAGAAAAGGGATTGCGCTCATTGTATGGCAGCACTGGAGGGAAGAGCACAAATCAATGAACAGGAGTTATGAGAAGATAGATTTCATTAAATACAAGCAAGAAATAACATTTAGAGCAGAAATCAAATGAGCTAGCCACTGTTAATTCTTATATGAAATGAGGGTTATCACCCGGTGACTGCATTAAACGTTGTTCAATTAGCTGACCTTCTGGATCCCTTCTGCAATTGGTAATAATTGTAGAACAGTTTTGGGTTTCAAGAGCATGTTTGATAATACGGAAACTTTAAATTTCATGTGCAGTATGAAAATGCAGAACGCCAGTCCCATAGCCACAAAATCTTTATTTTTTATGTACTTTGGATACGATCTGAAGATTATGTAAGAAAGAATCTATTATGGGTTTTTATTTAAATTGATTCTATTTTTTTCTGAAGTATAGATGTTTAAATTTTTATAATTACCTGTTTAAAATATAAAGATAGGCTGGAAAATATATTTCTGAATTGTGTTCTGGAGAATTTTTCTAGTACATTGTAAGGCGCTGGTCCTCTAGTAATAAAGTGGCATCTTAGTTTCATGGAATGTTTCTACTATCTGTGTTCTTGAACATTTGATGATTTCCTATCTAGTACTGCTACTATAGCCTATACAGCTATCACCTCACAGAATTATTTTTCTGATAATCTTGTAACTATGCAAGTCTTACTCCATAATAAATCACCCCAAATTTAGTGACTTAAAACAGCAGCCACTTTCTGTGCCCTGAGGTTCTATCAGTTGGGCAGGCTGTTCTGCTGGGCTGGTTTTGGCTCTCTTGGTGACTTTTGTCAGATTGGGAATAGTTGCTTGACTCTGTTAGTCTTGGACAAGCTGGGTTATATGCAAGGTGTCACAGGGGGTCAACTGAACTCAGTGTCCCTATCTCATTCTGTAGGAAGTTACTTGAGCTTACTTTCACTGATTTGTCAGAATTCTAATAAGGACAGTAGAGGTGTGGAACCTTGCTCACAGCTCAGCTTTAATAAGGACACTGTTGCTTCTGTTGCATTTGTTGTACCTACACTAAGTCAAAGGCTGGTTGGTGCACAAGGCTTCTTGCTTTTTTTTTCTTTGTATTTTAGGGTAGGGTCTACAGGGTGTTCAAGGTCTCACTACTAGATTGGACTCATAGTGATTCTCCTTTTTACAGTTTCCCAAGTGGAGGATAACAGGTGCATGCCACCACACCCAGTCTCAGTTGCTTTCTCAGTGTTCCCTGGAGTTCGAACCTCTAACTCCTGTGCCTGGTTGAAGTGTTTTAATCCACTGAGCTATCTGGCTGGCCCAAGGTTTTGGTTTTTGACAGGAAAATTAACAAGGTAATGTAATACAGAATATAATTATATAAAAGGTGGACACTTTAGGCTATTTTTTTTTATAACCAAACTGCAATATAGATCTCCTAAGGATATACTAAGAATTAAACTCTTAAAGAATTCATAGAGACTTGTTGAAAATTGCTTAAATTAAATCAAACACAAACTCCTGAATCTGGAGTCAAGAGCGTCCAATTGCTATGCAGGTTTTTCAAATAACTCTCATCAACAGCCATGTCTCCAGGGAAGAGGGATGGGTTTGGAGAAACCTTGACTACCACAAGTCCATCATGTTAGACACTGTAGGTTATAATCTGTAATTTGAACCTCAGAATTTCTGAATCATGCCTTTTTCTTTATTATTAGTATTTGCAATATGTACATTTTACTGAATTGAGCTGTATGGTAGAGAAATTTCTATGATAGTCTCAAAGAAGCTTGCTGCAGATTATCCATGGCTTAAATGATTCCCTCTGCAAAATTTGACTTTAGTAGAGTTCACCATCAATGACAGGTGTCACTTCAATGATTAAATTGCCAGGTACTGTTTCTGTCTATAGGCAGACCTATATTGTCTTTCATCTCGCACCCTTCGATATAGCAGGCTGAGGTGCTGAATAGGACCATTTATTATAAGGTTGGAAGCAATTCATAGCAAGGTATCTATAAGGAACAGAAATTGAATCCTGCTAACAACCACATGAGTGTAGAAAACGTTCCTTCTCCAGCTGATCTTTAAAAAGACATCAGGCCAACCAGTACATAAATTGAGAGAATAAGATTCATGCCATATATAAGCAAGGCAATAATAAATAATTGCTTTTACCTAATAATTTCTGGGACTATTCATTGATTGTTTAAATAATTTTATTGAGAAACAAATAGCAATGAGACACTTCCAAAACTGATTAGTAGGACAGTTTCAATAATTAATACATTAGATATTGTCTTCATAGCAGTTATTCATAGTACAAGATGCAGACAGGATATCCTGTCCACAAACACTATTAATAAAACTTTCTATTAATTGGATTAAGAGAAAGTAGCTGTATATGTATCCTAACTATTTTGAATATACAGATACAAAATGGTTTTTCATTTGTATCCCCTTTTGTTATTTAGTTTTGTCAGAGATGGGTATTTCATTGTCATTTAAATATTGTAGGTGCATGAATTCAGCAAAATTTTCCAATATAGTTCAATAGGCCATCATAATAGTGGGGTTTTCCTTGGCACTTGCAATGTCAGAATTTGTGGACTTGAGCCTTTTACAGCTCAGAATTTTTATAACTAATTTTTATACTTTTCTGCTGGATGGTTAAAGCCAAGATAAAAGCAGGATCTATATAACAAAAATGTAACTTTTGTGTCTGGCAAGGTTAATCAAATCCCCTCAGGATTTAACCTGAAACCCTGTACTGCAATTTGTAGGTCCTTTGTCTGTGTCAGCCGTGTGGATGAGTCCTGGCCATTGCTTGACCAATTTGCTCTCTGTTAAAGCCTGAGAGAATTTTTTCTCTCTATATAACTCTCCTTAGGCACACTCTACATCCTCGATCACATTCCTCTGGCCCCATAATTTTCTTGATCAGAAAACTTGGGACACAACTGAGTTACATGATATTACATTATAAGTTCTCCTATGTGGGCCTATTCATTTTGATTTAGGAATTTTGTATTAAAAATTTGTATTTTCACAATGAATAATGAGTGAACTTTCCATTTAGTTACTTACATGTCATTTAATGATAGGGCTACATTCTGAGAAGTCTACCATTGTGGAATTTGTGTACTCATATAAACCCACATGGCATGGGTGAGTCAATTGATGTGGCCCTCTTTATATTCTTAAATGATTTATTAACTACAAGTGACCTGTTGCCATGGCAATGCATGCTGCTTTACAGTAAACTTTCTATAAATTTGGATTGATGAAAAGTGTAGTAAATACATATAAATCAGTAGCAGTCACTTGCTGTCATTATTAGCATTATGTATTATACATAACTGCATAGAATGGTCTTTTGTACATTTAGCACTGCAATGGGTTTGTTTGTTCCAGCACCACCCCAAACTCAATGGCTGTGTCTTTATAAGGGGATAGGAATTTTTCACCTCCATTGCACCTCATAGGATGACTATATATACATGTGGTCCCTTGTTACTCAAAATCTTGTTATTCTGCAGATGACTATGTAACTATATCTGTTTCATAGAATTTTGGGCAAAGATAATGAAGGTACTGTAATTATTTGTCCAATAAATTTTATCTCCTTTCTCCATTCCATTGAATGTCTTTTTCCACTTTTAATATTTTTCTTTTTGTAGTCTATAGTTTTCAATATTTTTGAAGGAATGCAGTGACTCAAGAAAGTTTGAAGTCCAGAAGGAGAGTTGTGAAATAGACTGAATGATTCTTTTATCCTGAAGTAAATTTTTTTAAGAATGGCAAATTGTCTTGGTGTGGGGTCACTGGGAAGCAAAGCTTCCAGCAAAGGCTTCTATGATGATAGTTGCTTAGGGATATGACTCGCAAGCAGGGTTGAGATGTATGTGTGCTGTTGGTCCTTTTTGCTTTGCAGTCCAAACAATGAGGGTTAATAGGGAGTCAGCAATGAAGTAGAAGGAATGCTTGCTGCTTCCTCATCTTCTTGTCACTGCTTGTGGAGCACTAACTCTTACACAATTTGTTGCAGTATCCCTGTGTGTAAGGGAATCACATGGCTGTGAGGCTATCATCCAATGAAAAGTATCTCAGGTTGGATGCCAGAGAGTGGGAGGCTTAGGGATAAGATCTGACCCTCTTACATTCTGTCTACATATAGACAGCAGAGCCTCATGGGAAGAAGAGACTTTTGCACCTTAGGCTGGAGCAAAGACAAGAAATCACAGAAGATCCAGAGTATAACAACTTATGAAGAGAATTACACAATTTAAGATTCACCTTTTGAAAGAATATATAGACAATTCTATTCATAGGAGGGGGAGAAAGTGATGGATTATAGAAAGACTGAAAGAAAGAGGATTTTTCTAAAGATTAGTTAAAAAATTAAAAGAATGCTTTTTAAGAGGGCAAAATAGGTTAGAAGATGCAAAAACTCTATGCACTATAGATGCACAAGCACTTTGGATGAATGAGAGGAATACCGTTTGGAAGAGGAGGAAAATTTGACACAAATCTGAAAAATACAAAATAAAATATACAAAGCTTTCTTGGCTAATATTAATGAGGGACACAACTGCTACTAATATCTGAAGGGTGTTAACAGGAAGAAGGGAGCATAATTACTTAGCACCATGCCAGTAAACATAATTAGGAATAATGGTATGCAATTAAGAAAAGAAAAATTTAGTCATAACATCATGGAAACTCCTCTGTGCTCGTGACATCTATTAAACTGTGCCATCCTATTCCAAAGCAATTGGGTGGAGTCCTGTCACCTGAAGCACAGGAAATAAATGAAGCAAGGCTGTAAAAAGAACACTTCAAAGTTCCAACGCAAAAATTAAAAAAAGACTAGGATTCTAACTAGATCTGCTTCACTGATTTTGTGCTTCTTTGAATCAGCATCTTAGAGAACAGAATGAAGTACCAGGCTTTCCATTGTTAGCTCATGTTGTTATTTGCTGTGCATGACCTTAGGGTTTTGTGGACTTTTGAAAACCAAAGCATTTGTGAAACAGCTGTTGCTAACGCCATGTCCATTTTAGTCCAGGGTTTCAAGGTTTTTTCTATACATAAAAAAGGTAAAAACTGACAATAGAAATTATACTTTTAGGGCAATTAGAGTGGTTAGTGCTCTTTTCTTCCACCTGAAACATCTTGGTGAACCCCTTTTAAAAATAAATGGGGATTAAGTAGTGAACAGTTGCTGGGTAAGAGAAGGACGAATGAGGGGACTGCTCTCAACTCGAGGATTCTAAAGTGCTTATTGTGAAGGTAGCAAAATCCACAGGAATTGTAGGCCTATTAGAGAGACCTCAGGTTGTTAAATGGAGAACCGATGGTAAAGAGAAAGTGGTAAAATAAAATGAATAGTAAGTTTTTACAGTCTACTCTTAAAAATACCAATGCTCCTATTTGTTCTTGACACTGATCACTCATAGAATATTTAGGCTTTTGTAGCCAGTACCACACTTCAAGAACAGCAGTTGACTGTAATGTAAATATTCTTTGACCGATTAGTATGGAAATGTCTCTTTCTCCCCCAGCTTCCTTTTGTGATGCTGAAAAGAAAGTGACCTAATAGATGCATGAATTATGTATACTCAGGAAACAGATCTGCCAAAAATTGAAGAAGAGAATACTTACTTGGTATTGTTTCACACTCTCTCTTCAGTGGTTATTTGCTTAAGTCAGTTGTGGTTAATTTATGAGGGCTGCTATCTCTGTTTAATTTTCAAAGCACAGAAATTTGTTTTTCACACGTATATTTCCAGATATTTTAGCATATTTCTCGTAAACTAGATGATCTGTGTTGTTTCAAAGGTGTCAAAGCAATTAGAATTATTGAGATTTAGGTTTAAAATGTATGTATTCTATTCATGTATTTCTCACCCAGAATGCCAAAATGTTTAAATTCCCTATCTTGCACTTCATTATTTTAGCGAAGACTTGATTTACTAATGAACCCTTTTAGTAACTAAATATCTGTACCTGATAATAGCATTTACCTTATGGATTCTCATATGAATTAAATCTAGTGCATAATGCACATATGTTTAACAAAGGCTTAATGTACACAAGTTATTTTATTCCTTATTAAGAAGGTTATGTTTCTAATTGACTATGATTGTTTTGTAACCTATATAGGTTGACAATGTTAGTGTTTTGACATAATGGCAATGTTTTATTTGTAATTTATGTAGTATAAATTAGTTCACTTAGAAAGAGGGGAAAGCGGACTGTTTTACAGGAGGATGTCAGAGAACCATTCATTGTGTCTCTGGATGGGTTTTCTTCTCTACTTTCCTAGGTTGCCTAAGAGTTTATCAGAATGCATTCAATAAAACCTAGTTAATTCCAGCTGCTGGATTCTAAGGCTGCCTCCATATTTCCATAAAAAAACTATGTCCTATTGCTACTTTGCAGCATACACATCCTACTGCTCTTTCCCTAATCACACATACCTGTCCTTATAAATGTGTAGAACATTATAGGCTTGAAAACTTCTCTATAGGATGGTTGGACATCATGTTTACAGTCATGTATCTATGCCCAGTTAACCTCTAGGATAACAAGAATTTAGGGAACTGTACATGTTGTACTTATTCATTTACTAAGTTTTGCCTTAGTAAAGCTTGCATCTGTACCACATACAGTATGCATCTACTGATGCTTCGTAGAACAGAGTTGGTTGGAGATGGATATATCACATTAAGGAAGACTTGGGTTGTGAGGGTATTTATCTTATAGAAATGAAGTGTGGACAGTGTGAAAACTGAGGAAATACAAATTATTAACAGCTTAAAATTCAGTTTTACTTGGTTCATGCAACAAGTAAAGCAGTATGTGCTATGGCTTGTATTTAGACGACCCAAAGTCTCATGTTCTCATAGGTGGAGCTTTTGGGATCATAGGTGTGTGAAATTGTTGAGGGTGTGTAACACTGGGATTAAGGGTGAGTGATAAGGAAACTGGTTTAGTATAGTCCTAGGTGTTGATAATGGAAGTCTCACCCTCAGTGTGGGTGGCACCAACCAATAGGATTATAGTCTGGCTGGAACACGAAGAGGCTTTCTATTGCTATGCTGCTGCTGCTATTGCTGCTGCTGCTGCTTCTGCTATAACTGCTGCTTTGCTGACTCTTGCTGCCCTGCCATAGACTGCGCTCCTCTCTGGTGCCCCTCTGCCATGCCCCTCCCCCGGCTTGGTGCCAGCCAACTAGGGACTGAAACATCTATATATACGGTGAGGTAAAATAAACCTTTCTTTCTTTAACTTTGGATGTCAGCAATGAGAAATGTAACTAATACAGCATTGTCCAAGGAACACTGATGCACACAATCTTAATTGCATTCCTGCTTTCCTTAGATCCCTGCATCATGCTATAATCTACTAATTTCTACTTCCCTTAGTTCTGTTGCCGAGAAGAACATTGAAGTTGGGTTAGTAATGAGTTCTGATCAAAATGTTACTATGTTCGTTTAAAATGTTGCACACACAGACACATATTACTGTTATCTATTTCTAATTAGAAAATAATTATCTGCCATAATTAGAAACGAATGACACACTATTAAATGAGAATTCAAATATAGTGAAGTCATACATTTTAAGAAATTGGAAAAATTCTCCCTTGAAAAAAGATTTAGATGAATATATGACAATAACAAAGATGATCTCAGAGCTATTACAGAAAGAGCATTTGACAGAAGAAAGAAATTGTTATTACAAAAAAAATCACTAAAGTAGAAAATATAGAGAGAAATAAAATCACTCCTATCTGTCACAGAAGAATCCCCATCTCTTAACAAAAAGTATTAAAAATAAGTAGGTCATAAAGATGAGAATGTAAAATGCTATGATATTGGCTCCTTATCTTTAAATGAAATTCTAATTTGACTCTAGCACAGGAAAATAAATGAATACGGTCTGGTTTCCCATGTGAGCTGTCAAAATGATAAAACTGAATATTCTCTAAATCAGCTTTTCCATGGACAGCTGGTTCATCATCATTAGTATGTATATCCTTACTAATATCTAGGCCAGTCAACTCTATAAGAACTAGATTGTTGCTCTTGAAATTTAATACTAGCCTAATCAATTGCCAAGATTTATATGTAAATATCATGCTAAAGTGAAGGAAGAAAAAATGTTGCTTATTCCCTCTATTTCAGAAAAGGAAAAAATATTTTCCTGTGTCATTATCTTTTGAAAACAGTTTCAAGATTTTTTAAATAGTAAAGACTATGGCATTTTGTTTAGATATGTACATGTTTGTATATTTATTTTCCTGGCTTCCTGCAGAGTTCAGCATGCTGTGTGAATAGCAATGTTTTCTCAGCTGGCTGAGGTAGCCTGCCAAGGGGGAGAGGTCCTCCAGTTTTCAGGGCTTGTTTGTTAGTTTTTGTTTTTCTTGGCACCGGGGATCAAACTCAGGACCTTGCACTTGTCAAACAGGCACTTATGCCATGGAGCTCTCTCTCTGGCTCTATTTTTAAATGAACAGGATTAAAATAATTGATTGTAGGATCTGAGTTCTGTTCCTTAGTCTTATTTCCTGAGGTCATTAGCAGCTTACACTTGGGTGTACAAAATTTATGTAAAAGAAACTCATCTAACCAATTCTAGTGTTTGCTACCAGTCCGTATATTGAAGTAAGGACAATTAGGTGAATTTCCAAAGGGCACAGCCAATGATAGGCCAAAAAAATTTAGATTAAAAAACTAGTGCTCTTCTCTATCCAGCTGCATTCATGAACATAACATTTTTCCTTAAGTCTCTTATCAATATAACCATATGGATTGCTTATGCTCCCATTTGATTTCTAGTAACTTGTCTCTGGGAATACACAATGTCTTGAGAACAATGGAGGTAGGTCTTTCTTGGTCTCTGTGTCTCTCACTTTCCCTGTCTCTGTCTCCCTCCTCCTCCTTCCCTTTTTCTTTCTTCCTGTCCCTCCTTTTCTCTCTCTCTCTTTCTTTCTTTCTTTCTTTCTTTCTTTCTTTCTTTCTTTCTTTCTTTCTTTCTTTCTTTCTTTCTTTCTTTCTTTCTCTTTCTCTCTCTCTCTCTCTTTCTTTCCTTTCTTTCATTCTCTCTCTTTCTTTTCCTTCCTCCCTCCCTCCCTTCCTCCTTCTCTCCCTCCTTCCTTCGCTCCCTCCCTCCCTCCCTTTCTTCCTTCCTGTTTTCCTTTCTTTCTTTCTTCATGTATTTTCTCTGCTGGATTTATACTCACTAATGCCATAGTAAAAACAAGCTTTGCCAGGGGAGTTCATTATCCTCGTAAGTTTTTTCTCTTTTCCAAATACTCTCTCAAGGCAAGGAGAAAGCTAGGAAACATGACAGAGGCAAAGCCATACATTTATATGCACAAATGGTTAAGGCAATAATCCTAAGAATCTTCAGCAGGATTTAGAAACTAGCATTTAATTTGTATTATTCTCACCCTGACTGACTAGATATGCTGATACCTGTGAACTAAGCAACTGCATTGAAGATACAGATGTGTAATAGTAGGGTCATGCTTGGAATGCCTGTCATTATGGTCTTCTAAATATGTACTGCTTGTCAAGTCATACCAATTACTGCCATACTGTCTCTCAAGTAAATATTTGTTTAAAAAATAAGGATAATAAATGAAAACAAGAGACAAGAAAAAATGTCATAAGACTGTCCTACTACAATACTATATATGGTTATATTTCTAAATTTCTGTGTAAACATATGTAACTGTTTATTCCTATTTTTAATATTTTTTATTTTATTTTCTTCAAGTTCTGTAGGGATTTAAAGTTTAATGCATCAATACTTGATGGAAAATACCTGTTTCATGTTTGTCTTCGATGTCTGATATTCAGAGAGATAGTGAGGTTAACCTCAACTGCCTATGTTATAGGGTAATAATATCATTAAGCTTCTCTTCTGGAGGGTTAACAACTTAAGTTTGTAGATAAAAAAAATTAGAGAAAAAGATGGGCTAGAAGGACAGCCAATATTTTGGCCCTAGCCTTTTTCGAGTTCAGTGAGGACTCAGGACATAGGAGAACTTGTACTGTAACATCTTGTAACTCAGTTGTGTCCAAATTTCAACACTAGCTCAAGGGGAAAGAACAGAAAGGTTGCTCAAGCAAATATGTATTGCCTAGAACTATCAGTGGAGCACATCACTTTCTCCAATAATCCATTCATGAGAGAGTGGTAGATGTAGCTCCATTATCTTTGAGAAAAGCCAGCAGTTATCAACTTATTCTGATTTGAGAGAGAAGAGAATGTAGATTTTAGTGACATCTAACAGTTTTTTCCACATCTGGATGTTTTCCAGACTGTGCATTATTTCAGCTAGCAAAAACTATATATGTTATTTAAATATTATGACCCCAAGCTGTGAAGCAAATATTATTGTCCTCATTGCATAAAGTAGTACTGAGACTTAGAATTAGCAGTTTCCTCAAGGTTCATTTGTGCAAAATCTTCATGGACCACCTTGTTCAATTTTATGGTACACACACAGAATGTATATGTGTTGTGTAGATCATAAAAGGTAGAGATAGATGCAGTTTTCCATTTAGTTATCTGTTCCTCATGATAGCTGATCATACAATGAGTAACATTTAAATTCTACTGTAGACCCACATTCTATTATAGCTTCTGCAACTCTTCCTCTGCATAATTCCACCTTTTTGGTGCTTATAGTATCTCACCCTCCTTGCATTTCTTCCTCTCTCATTAGCTCATAACATGTAGTGTGAGATTACATTTCAAACTAAGAAACATATACCTTCAGCAAATTGAACATTATATACAGAAGACAAGCAGTAGTTAATTTCTGGAACAAGTCTCTTAAACTCTGCTAATCTGTTTGTTCAAATACTTTCATCACTGAAAAATGAGAAAAGAAGTAGAAAGAAGAATGAAAGGAACAACAAATTGGAGATATTTTAAAAGCTAGAGTGAAGAAGCAGAATAATGGTAAGAGATCCAAAAACATATAAATTAAATGAATACCACAGTGGGAGAAGTGAACTTTGGCCTGGACTGTGTAATAAATATTCTGTAAACTAAAAATATTAATATGTTAAACACTGTTGGTTAAGAAATTTTAACCTTTTGAATAAGTATGAGAGAAGCGAAGTTACTCAAAGGGGGGAACATGCAAGCCTTTGAAGTTTCCTTTTTTGAACTTCATGTGCTGAGCATGCCATGCGTGTTTTGCATAATAGACTAAAGGTATGCAGTCGAAGTGGATGAAGATCTTTTCTGAATGATATGTGACAATTACCTGGCATAGAGAGAAGGAGCGCTATGTAGTGCAAGAGAAAACCCACTTTTTATGCCAAATCAGGAACATCGCTTATAGTTTTCACTATTAGGATGGATTTTATATGTTTCCAGAGATAATTAAACTCTACTTCAAGGAACAAAGCAGTGGAGCTGTTTTCCATTTACTTCATAGGCTATGTAATACATATCTACACATATATGCATACTTACCGATTTTACTACTCATTTATAAATCTTTATACAGAAAGTAGATTTGTTTTTAGTGGTAATATAGAGTATATTTACAGAATTGTCATGCAATTCAATACTGGGAAGTTACATTTCAATGGGAATCTAATATTCAATGTTAATAAAAACAAGGCAGAAACCTATAGTATGAAAAGCACACATAGACAAATTATTACTCTGATTTTGTAAATCCGTACATCCATTCAAACATAATTTTTGATCAAGTGTTATTCCAGATGATATGCAATAGAGTACAGAAGATAAATTCTTCATGAAACTTTTAATCAATGCCACATGATTATAACATGTAGCTTTAAAAATACATACTTAAGAGAAAAACATTCATACTTATTCACATAATATATATTTTTCCTAAATATATATTTTTTCCTGATTACTATCATTTGCTAGAAACATGTATTATTAAAATAAGTAAATAGCTAGCCAAAAGTATTATATTAACACATAGAGATGAAAATGGTGAAGACTGAAGGGAAATTTATTATTTATTTATTTTTTGGTGGAACTAGGGATTAAACTAGGCCCTTGCACATACCAGGGAAGTGCTTATCCCACTGAGCCATCTTCCTGCCCCTGTAGAGAAATTTCAGTTATCTCACTATTTTCCAACAATATATAAGGTGGTATTGCTATGATTTCTAATTGTCTCCCCAAAGCCTCATGTAGTCATGGGGTGGGGACTTCTAGAGTTTGTGATTAACTCAATGATCCACTGGGATTATGTGTGATCCAAGGCTGGGATTATGGGTGTTAGTACTGCTGGAATTATGGTTGTGAATACTCCCCCCAGCCTGGGGCAGAGAGCCTGAATGTAATATAAGAGACAGAGAGACAGACTTTAGCTAGTCATTACTCTTTGCTCTTTGTTGTTTCTGTTCTGCTACCATGAACTGCTGCTCTCTGCCATGTGTCCCTCTGCCTTGGAGCCAGCTGAATATGGACTAAAATCTCCAGTAACTGTGAGCTAAATAAACCTTTCATTCCTTCATATTGGGTGCTGGGTATTTGTCCCAGCAAAGAGAGAAGAGTGACTAAAACAGAATTTGGTACCAGAACTGTGGTCTTTGCTGTGACTAAACCTCACCATATGGATTATAAGCTTTTGGGAATGGCTTATGGGAAGAGATAGAAAAGGTTCAGAGATGCCTCCTACAAGCAAAACGCCAGAACAGCCTGTTCTGTTTGGGAGATTCTGGTCAGAACTCAGAAGACCAGAAGGCGGACAGAAAGCCAGCCTGTAAAGGTCAGGCTGGGGAGGTTTCTTCTGGGAAGAAGGACTGCATTGGTTTTTTGACTCCAGATGATTTGTGCTATGGTTTGGCCAAAAGGCTCTCTGAATTTTGCTCATGTCCAGAGACTTTGCCTGACACTGAATTTAAGCATGGTGGACTGATTAATCTTTCAAAGCAAATTTCAAAGCAGCCAAACATTGGAGAAGTTGCATGGCTGTTATTGGGGGCTTTTAGCCAGATTTATGCTGAGAATGAAGAGCAAGGAGCCCAGAAGCATGGTCCAAAATGTGAGTTTGACCAGAAGGGAAACACCGAGGAATCTGTGGACTGCAAAGATGGAGCTGAAAGGATCTCTGTTATGGAGAAGGAACAAAAGAATGGAAAAGATGGCCTGAGGGCATTACACCAAGTGGCAAGTCTCCACCCTTTGCAGCCTCAGAACTGCAAAGGTCAGAGACTTTGTCTTGAGGGGAAAGCTGCAGAATGGGGCAGCGGCCACACCACATTCCAGAATGGCACTGGCATAGAGAATTTGTTCCTGGGAATCAGGGTCAGAGTGCTCGGTCACCTGGACCCTGAACCCCTACAGCCAAAAGAAAGGAAAACCTGGCTATTTCTCCAGCTGGCAACAGACCTTGGCATCATACACGTGGTAATGGTTTTAGGTGTATGCAGAATGGAGGAGTTCGGAGGTTAAGAAGGCTTCCACCTCGATTTCAGAAGAAGGCCTGAGAGGCCAGGCAGTGTGCCCCCCGAGAGGGCTGTGTGTGAAGCTGTGAGAGAGGAGCTTATTCAGCGGAAACCCCACAAGTTTGGAAAATCCAGGAACGTGGATCATCTAAGGGAAACTGCAAGGAAGGAGCAAAGCAGGCCTGAGAAAGAAGCCATGGGAGCTACCACCACCAAAAGTGCCATAGGGGTGGACCCATGTAGGGCCTTTGGAGCTCACAACTCAGTGCAGACTGTTACGAATGTTCCAGGTGGAACTATGGGATTTAATGTTTGCCCTGCTGGACTTTGGACTTGTGTTGGTCCCAGTGTTTTGTATTCCCCTGTTGTTTGCAACTTTTGGAATGTTTACCTTGTGCCTTTATTTATTTTATTTATCTATTTACTTATTTTTATTTTATTAAAATACAAATGCCAATCAGACAGTTTCAAGACACCTTAACCATACAGATTCGATGAATTAATACATTGCAAACTGTTTTCATAACGTTTGGTATTGTACAAGGTGCATACATGATATTATATTTACAGATATTATTTTAGCAGATATCTCTTATCAGTGAATTAAGAGTGTAGTTGCTTACTTATCTTATTTTTTATACCTGAATTATATCAAAAATTCAATAATTATTTACCTAGTGGATGACCATAGTACTAAAAGCCGACAAAGTATCCTGTCCAACCACCATTAGTGCAGATCTTGCCTCTCATAGAATTATGTAGAAGCACAGCGTTATCTATCCCAACTGTACTGTCTATACACACACATCATGATTTTTTCTTTCTACAACCCTTCCTTTGTCTACACCTGTCAAAAGTGGGCACTCCATTGACATTCAACTAACTTAGGTGCTTGAACTCGACACC